>JAMKCH010060869.1:0-19280 GCA_023653785.1 Ophioderma brevispina
CGGATCATATTTGAGAACTACTGTGTTTGGACACGAAACGAAGAAGAGCGGGACCTACTTACGAATTTGCCCCCCCCCCACTTTTTTTCTTTTTACTTTTGAAAATTTTGCCCCCTCTAAATCGACTGACTCGTACGCCACTGCACAAAATGGGGTTTACTGTGTAAAAACTCCATTGGAATGAAGAAAAATGGTGTACAAAACCGTTCATATCTGCTTCCCTTTTTTAACTGGCAATTTCTTTCTATTTTTTAGAATAGGTAGTGTAAAAATGCATATTACGATTTGTCAGAAAAATTACGGTTCAATGGACAACAATCATTAATTCAAGTTTATTCATCAAAATAATCAAACAATATTAAATATATATATAAAGACACAAGCAATACCAAAAAAACAAGTAAAGGATGGAGGAGATGCAACATAGGCACAAAGAATGAACATATCGAGTTCGGGTCAGAAGTATTCTATGAACAAGTTTCGTGAGACACCCGTAGAAGGAGCATATCTTAAAATACCTTTTCTAAGGGATCTAAAGTGTCCGAAGATATTAAAAGTTTTCATGACAGTTTTTATTACAAAAACACTTAAATCGTGGCCATATTTCTCAGTTTAAATGCTGGAAAGATTTGCCATCGACATCTTCCAAAACTGCTCTCAATAGAACGGCGATTTTAAGGATCGTTGATCATATCTAGAAGCATATAGAGTGAGCCACTTGTACATTTCAAATTGTTTCTATCAATTTGCATAAGAAAATGTGTTTTGGAAAGTGATTATTGCAGGGGTCCGAGCGAAGCGCGGGGAGGGGACCCCCATCAACCCCCCGCACCTGTTGATATATGAACCTCTTCAGAACTTTTGATATTAAAACAAAAACTAAACCATCAACTAGATTTTCAAGAGTGATCTATCTAGAGGAATTATAAGTGAAACCACGTAGTTTAAATGTTCTAGCAAATTTGCAATAAGAAAATGTGTTTTGGAAAGTGAACATTGTAGGGGGTCCTGTGCTCGCGCACGACGGGGACACCCCGGCCGTACCCACTAAGGCACAGCTTAATACGCATGAACCCTCCGTGAACACTTTACATGTATTTATTTAAAACGAAAATAAACATCACACTATATTTTTTTTATCCCTCTATCATACCTGTAAGTATTATAAGGTGAAACACTTAACAAAAATTCAAATGTCTATTAGTATAGTTTGCTGGACTTCGTAACATAGTTTCTACTGAAAAAGTACAATTTAGTAAAATCACAAACAATTTAAAATATTTCATCGGGCTTGCTGCCGATCGCCGGGTATAATCCATTTTTTTTTACCGACGGATCGAATATCTTAGAGGGGGCGTTTAGGGGGTTGAGGTGTAGGTCGAACAAGTGTACAATTTCCCCACCCACGATTTGAGTGGATTGACGACCCTGGTTGTTGTTGGGGCCCCAGTTAAAAGTGGCAGACACTATCTTGGCCTGGGTATTTATAACTGAAGACCGGCATTTCATAGAATGAGTGTTATTAGAAAACCAAAAACCACCTATTTTGCTCACTGCCGAAGGAAGGCCTCTCATCAATCATTCTCATTTGTTCTATCCTGCGCATGCTGCATCCATGAAACACTTCCAAATTCTCTGACGTCATCCATCCAATGCCTCCTCTGTCTGGTGAATGAGCTTTTTAGGATCCACTCTGTAATTGTATGTGTCCATCTTTTATCATGCACATCTTGCAAGGTGGCCTGCCCATCGTCATTATTTGTTTTATTCTGTCCCGACTTTGTTTTCTTCTGTAAGTCCTCGTTTAGACCGCCTTTTTTGTAACCCCCAGCCATAATCCTCTCCCATTGCTCTCTAAGTTCCTTCTCTAATCTTATTTGTTGCCCAAGACTCTGCACCAAATGAAGATTGGGATTATACATGTGAAAAGGTCTGATTTTTTAAGAGAAGTGGAAAAATCCTTTGTCATGAAAAAATGTTAAGTTTCGCAACTCCATCCAAGCTACAATCATGGAAAAAAATGTTGGAATACATTGTCCGATTTAGAGAAAGAATACCCCCTCTCCCCCACGGCAATGTTGATCTGAGTCAGGTTGTCAGCATCGTGCATGGTCTCCCCAACATACATTATGGGGTGGGGAAGTATATGATAAAGGAAGACATGAACAATGATCTACCCAATCGCGATCTCGTGTGACATGGGGGTGGTTCAAATATATTGCATTGAGGTATCCAACATTTTTTCCCATGATTGTAGCTGAATTCGTCTGCGCACTTCTGATGTTTTGTTTTCCAGAGAGATGTTTTTTCCAAGGTTATGTAGCTCTCTACCTTCTCAATTGTCATGCCATCAGGTCAATGGTAACATGTTAAAAGTGCAATTTGTGAAAAAAGCGATTTTGATGCCCAAAACTGGAAACACCAAAGTGCCACTATGAAAATGACCTCTAACTGACTTGCCTGACCAATGGAACAACTAATAGACACGTAAATGGTGCTATTTCCTGACGAATCATATGGTGACAAGGACTTTTCCAGATACAGCATATTGCAACACCCTATTCACTCATGTGGTAAAAACTAAAAATTGATGGGAAACCAATGGAAAATTGGAGGCTGAAATTGAGGACGACAATAAGAAAAAATACAATTGAGTTCCTGGACTAAAGTGTTGTCTCCCTCGCGGTTTGGAATGGGCCAAAGGTCACATGAGGCACCAACATGTCACACCTACCCTGCCCCTCCTTTAACCAAAGTTAAATAAAACCATAGCCCTCCGGAACGACGGCATGCAATATTGTCAGTGTAATATTTGACCACAGACTACACGCAACAGGTAATACACAGATCTACGACCAGAGTAATCACTATGTGCCTACTGCAATTCTTGCAGAGACAAGCCCAAATAGATCTGCCAAAAAAGGTGGAGATAGTTGTACCGATTTGGTGGATGACACGTTGTACTGAGACGGGATTGGCTCCTGCTGTCTCTCAAAAAATGTCGTTCAGGAGATTAAAATTTGATATCACCTTCGGGTACGTCGGTGGAGGGGGGGCAAATGATTGGAAGAGGGACTTTAAAATACAGAGATCAAATCTTCTTCCTCAGTATGAAAAAGAACACTGGAATGCAAAGAAATAACACTCTAATATTATTCATGCTAAGATTTTATTTATACTGCTCTATTTTCGTGTGAAACAACATTACTGAACATTTCATTTGATTAAAACTCAGGAACGTGTTTTATTTGTTTTTAGACCAAATTGCTAGGCTGCTGGTCATAATAATACTTTGTGATTTCACAAATCAATTTATTTTGTAAAATTGTAATATAAAAAGTTGGTTAGCAATATTGTCGAAAAAAAGTGGCAAAAGGGGTTTCATGCACTTGCCAAATCTTTAATGGGGAATTACAATGCTTTACAATATTAGGTCAAAATGCCTTCATATAAAATGAGAGACATTACCAAACTAACAAATTGTTGTGAAAGGCGACACTCAGATTTCCAAGTATGTCGCCCGCCAAAGAATTTCTTACAAATCACATTATTGCATGTAAATAAGGCTGTCCACAGACAAATCATTGTGTGAAAATTAGCTAGGCTTAATTGATGGCCTTCAAAGAGGAAAATCACAATTTTATCAGAGGTTGCCATGATGTGTTACCCCCAAAAAAATGTGGCAAAAATACTAATTACAGTATGCAGTGTCCCATAGCAAACATCAATGTAATTTCATTATCCAATCACATGTATCACGGAAAATAATTATAGCGAATACATGAAAATACATGAATCAGAGAGATATATGTATGAAATTATGATCAAGTAGATATGGAGCTGTTGAGATGGTTACATTTCCCATTCAATCTTGTCCAATGGTGAATACAATTATTCAGGTGTTATATGAATACCCATTATAAAAAAGCCTATCAACAATATATATATGGAAACAAAAATTCCATCAGTAACAATACCAACATTTCGCTCACGTGGGGATCAAACAGTGGGGGGAAAACCCTCAAGCTTGTTTAGGTCATATGTGTTTAAGTTATAAAAGAAAATCACTGATAATAGCTATAAAGGTTTATTAATACTTTCCATGCATTTCTGTTGCAGTTGAGTTGCCTGGCTAAACTAACGTCTTCTACCCACAAATACGTATCACAGTATAAGCACAATATGTGCAAAGTAATTTTACTGATTTGCAGTGAGATGTATTGAGTTGTGGCTGAAACACATTGACATGGCTGATTAGGATCAGATGTTCATCACACTATTGGTTGCATGACGTGTTCATTTGAAATGGTGTGACAGCATCTACAATTATTCATTTTGGAATGAGCTCATGAGCCTGTTAATTTGTAATGTTATTACATGATCTAAATCCATAATTGATAAACAAAACACCCATTGACAACAAACATCATTGAAAGCATTTGCTCATACAAAAATATTTTATGACGTCATTGACATTCACTTAAAAAAAAAATTCCTAACACGCAAATTTGGAGTATCAGATATGTGAAACGTCGGCAATTTTTCATGAAATCTAACACTAGTATAACCATTCTAACAAAATACACACTTTGCAATGCCTGGTATGTATGATGCAGCAAACTTTGAGCAATATTCACAGATTTAGGAATTTTAACCTATTTTTTAAAAATCATTCACATTCACAGAAAAATGCCCAAATTATAAAATTCTAAGTCAATTTTTGCGATTCAACAAGAGTGTATTTATTTTTAAAAAACACTTAAAAAAAAAAAAAAAAAAAAAAATGCATATTTAAAAAATAATAGAAAAAAGAGCTTGAGTCGCTCCAAATGTAGCAAAACTACTGCAAAATGATCACACGTGCCATGGATAAGAACACCCCACTGATGAACAAACTCTGGTTTGAACATTCGGTGTTTTTGACTCAGTGATTCTATATTTTCCAGATAAATAAAGGTGGAGATTGAAAAAAACTGCCTCATCTATGATTTGATGTGAGTTTTTTTTTTGGGGGGGGGGGGGGTTAGGGGGGGGTAGGATTTTTTAATTACTCAGGAGAGAGAGTGTGTTTTTGCCGGCAACTACATGCAAGGGCTGGTTTTGGTCAAAAGATGCCAAAGACGTTGGTCCATAACCGTGACCAGTATGCTGGAGGCGTTGTGTCGAGGGCGAGGCCCTCGGCTGAGGTGAAGCGAGGAGTCTTTGCGCAAATTGGTACTTCCCTGTGCAAGCATTGTGTCAAAACAAAGTGGTCATTACTGTAGGGAGTGTACCGAACTAATTGCTTGTGCCACATTAAACGAATGCCCGACAGTAAAAAAAATGCCGCCGACGGTCAGTATTTGTTGACCCACAATGCATTGGAACGGTACCTAATAATATGCCAAATCAGTTCCCAGGAAAAGTTTATCCCAAATAAAGAAAAAACCAAAAAACACACCAAATGCGGAAAAGGCGATGAACAGGAGCGATCCAATGAGAGGGCGCTACCACATCATACACAGAGACAAATAATCATAGAGACCGCAAACTTCAGTGCGCGTTCTGAGCGGTGAGGCTAGAAAACAAAATTTTGCAGTTGTGAGTGCGCCCGACTCATTGGCTGGCGCACACCTCACTTCGCGTATTTCCTATCTCCGTCTATGTGCAGCTTGTTTCTCCCTGCAGCGGCGCACAGCGCTAAAGTCAGAAATAAGCAAAAACCTTATAATCCTTCGAAATAATATGGCCTATTGGTCGAATTTACAGGTTTCCCTCTCTGAAATTTTTTTTCGTATCGCATTTGAACACATTTTCTAAACAACTAGGTCGTTGTTTAACGCAACTTTTGACTGAAAACTGGTAAATTAAAGAAACATGTTTTAGATGAGTCGATAGTCGGAATGCTATTCAGGAAAATGTTTAGATTACTAATATTTGACAAGACTGCGGTCGGAGCTTATGTTTAATATATGAACAAAACAAACACAAACTCTTCTTATCATTTCCCGTAATTAAAATGTAATATCTTTGGGAGCTTTTGGGTCAGTTTCATGTCCCGGGACTTTACAGGTTAACAATAACACCTTAAAATTAATCGAACATCTTCATGTTTTTCTTTTTCAGTTATGGAAACCTAACACTACTCTATTATTTTGCAATAGAAACTTTGCAACATTAAACATTCCAAAGATCAATTAGGTTGCCACCTCTAAAACTCAATGTTCCCCGTGCATGATATATCCCTATATCGAGGATCGTAATCTCGTCACGACAAAGGCTTACTCCTAATGCCATCTTGACCCCCATACCAAGTAGTTCACATGTGATCTACATTTATCATTTCAAAAACGCAAATTTTAATACCGTGACGGAAATGACCTGAAAATGGCATCTTTTCCGAATATGACCCCAATACAACTTGGCACGTACCACCCATTTCATTGTATTTGTTGCATTTGGAGTCGATGTCCTTCTTTCCAGTCAAACCAGAATGAATAAAATCATTAAGTTGATGGGTCGTTCTTTAAAGATACAACAAGAGATTACGAAACTCAATTTTGTAAACAATAAGGGTGAAGATGAGACGTTCTTTAAACACAACTGTAAACATTGAACATGTTTTGTAAACATTGAACATGTTTTCTAAACAAGGGTGAAGATGTGTCGTTCTCACAGAATTAAAATAAAGATACCCTCCCTTCTTAAAAGCCTATTGTTTTAATTTCATATTTTTTTTTTAAAAAAAAAAAAAAAAAAACAAAATCTCTTCCGAACAAAGCGTTCAGTTTCCATATAGAAACCTGAAGCTTCGTATCAAAATTTAGAAATAGGCCTAGGCCTATTTGCAGTCGTTGTTTAGAAAACAAATACTCAATTATGACGCTTATATTTAGAGAATAAAGGTACGATTTTGGGAACCGGTACTCTCTTTACGACGAATTGAACCCAAGGCGATACTATTATTTTAAGTGGAAGAACGAGGCCGGAGGCCGAGTTCTTCCACGCAAAAATAATGGTGTCGCCGGGTTCAATTCGTCGTAAAAGAGTACCGGTTCCCAAAATCATACCTTTATTCTCATTCTTAAACAGCATTATCATTTAAGGTCATCTTTAACCCAATTTCGCGATGCTTTACGGCTTAAATACAACAAGAAAGGACTGCCACCACCCAGTGACAACAATCGAACAATCCGTTGAACGCAACGATCATACGCAACGAGACGCAATGTTGGCAGGCGCGCGCGAACGTAGCAAAACGCAGTATGACGCGAGCGCTTCAACCTAAAAATAACACCAATCACAAGCGCACTCCTGGGGTTAATTAACGATTGAACCCGGGATCACCAGAATGCTACATTTTCACAGCTTTTAAAAGAATTAACATTAACCACCAAAATTATACCTTTTCTTTCAAATTTTCTCTAACTGTTTGGCTCCTCCTGTTGGACCTTTTTAAATCAAAAATATCAGCCAAAAAGTGGACCTTTTTTCCCCTTTTGTTGAATGGGGGGGGGGGGGGAGGTGCGACCAGCACCCCGCACGGCCGCACCCTCAGTGTATGTGGGCATTGTAAGCAATGTAAATTAAGGCTCACCTGTTTGAGTGGCTGGTAAATAAAACACAAGTCACCTGAAGTCACGTCATCGTCACAGCGCGCGTTGTATAATCTGCATAAAGGGGCGGAGTCTATGGATAGTCTCATGCGCGATTAACCAATGAGGAAGCCGACCTATTCGACAAGCCAATCTGGACATTCACTTCCAAAAGTGGTGAACCGCACTAAATACTCTGAACACTTCTGACAGAGAGTATAACTTCAAGGCAATCCATGCAGCGGAGTGCGTGGATTGCGGTCTCTATTTATTGTGTCATGATCTGACATAGGGACGTAGCCCCAATTAAAAATAAAGTGCAATGCATTGATGAAAAGGCTATGCATAGGAGGCAAATCTGTGCAACTGTCAATCATATACTTTGCTCACCGTAGCCGTTATCATGTGTGCTCGTTGCTTACGGAATCACAGAGTTTGGAGTCAGTGGTGTGGGACAAGCATATACTTATGATATTCACAAATCGACATGGGGTAAAGTTATTCATATGACATGCCCCCTTTCTGTAATAAAGGGGCCATTCGCCGATAAAGTGTTCAAGTTTGTTTTCGCCCAAATGACAAAATAATCAAACATTACGGAATTCCTGAAACTCATTGAAAATCGTAAACTTTTATAGTCTCAGAACACAGAACATGCATGGGTGATCTATGAAAAAACAAAATATCTGATTTTGTGTATATGCCTAACGTTGTAAAGGCACTTGCCAGATTGTGTCAAGCTCAGTTGACTACATTCCATAAAAAATATGTACATACATCACGATTCCCGAAAAAATCATACATTTGAGGTAACAACAAGCGAACTCGTATTTAGACGATTGCGTATAAATTCCCCGCCGGCATGTCGCGATCACAACATGCGATAAATGCAACTACAACACCCCACCCCTCCCCAACACTCCACCAACACCCACCCACTAAACCACACTCTGCAATACCCACCCCACCCCCTCTGAAACACCCGCCAACACCCCACCCAATACCCCTAACATGCCTCCCCTTCCCCAACACCCCGCAAATGACCACTCCCCTCAACAACACCCCGCAACACCCTACCCCCTCCCCAACACCCTCACCCTCCCCACACTCACACCCCCTCCCCAAACCCCCTCCCTAACACCAGGCAAAAACAACCCCGTTCCCAAACAATGCAACACAACACCCCCTGTCAAAACCCTGCCACACCCCACCCTCCCCAAACCCCGGCAATACCTAAACCCCCTCCCCAAACACCTATTACATAGGAGTCCTCATGTAGCGACGGAATTTTGCCTATCAGACATAACGTTTCAGAGAGACAACAATTACGCATATGTAATTAGCTCATTTGCATACCTAAGCCGATGCCGCATATATCACATACTTTCCACATTGCAAAGCAGATGGCCTGATAGGCTTTCATTCAGCACAGGAATTTTGAGTATCCAATGTACAATGTCAACAATATAGCAATTACGATGATTTTTTTGGCGGTGTATTAATTAGCTCATTGCATACTCAATTTGCGGCAAAAATACGCCCAAAATCACATCAGGTCGAGGAACTCTTCAGCCCGCTTCTTCCACCAAGGTAATTCCTTTTACGCCTTACGGAACTCCAGAAAACTTGTACAAAGGCCTTACAGGAAAATTTCATAATTAGCAAATGAGATACTAATTAGCATATTTACGCCCAAAATCTAATACAGGTCGAGAACCATCCACACCCGCTTCGTTTCCACCAAGTTACATCATTATTGCCTTTACGGAACTCCAGATAAATCGATTACAACATGGGTAACCTTTTATCACAGACGAACCGACGGACGAACGGACGGAAAGACGGACGGACAGACCGGACGGGCTCATTTTATAGTCCCCGTCCGAACTCGGTCGGCGGGGGACAATTAACAAAATACATCGCGGTCCCCAGACCGCGAGTGTGTTCTGCCCGCGCGGTTTGTGAATGGGGCCAGAGGCCACATGAGGTCACACAAAGGTCCAAATGAGGTCACACCAACCATGTTCACCCCACCCCACCACGCCTTTCCACAAGTACATCATCCAGCCCTGTATGGAACTCATACAGCATGCACTATATTAAGGGGTTAACATTTTTGACCGGCCAAAGGTCACTGAGGTCACATAGGTCACATGAGGGCACCAAATGTCACCCCACCCAACCATCCTTTCCACCAAGTTAAATCACGTCGCCCTTACAGAACTCATACAGCAGGCATTATAGTAAGGTTAACATGTTTGACCACAGGCACACACACAGACATACGCCAGGAGTAATCCCTATGTCGCCTTCTGCAATTGTTGCAGACGACACAAAAAAGGGAGGCATTTTAATTTTGTTTTTTGACTACGAGAGGAAAACGGGCGGATTTTTACCATGCTTCATGGATCAAAAGCGCCCAATTTTGCTCTTCTCGTGACGTCAAAGTGATGACCCAAACATTCGTGTTGGACGCGAATTGGTTATTTTTTGTCATTGGCCGAACACTGTAATATTGATGGGATTAATGAAAGTAATAAAAAATTTTGAAAAAATAAGTTACAGAATGGACATTTTTGTTTCATTCCGTTGTGTTTTAATATTTAAAAAAAGAAAAAACCTAAAAAATTAAAAAACACGGGGGGGTAGGACACAGACCTGCTCGATTTGGCTTTGGGGATTTCCAAACCTAAGTTGGGAAAGCGCTAAGTGCATTTACTATGGTAGCCTGTGTCTCAGTTTCATTCAAAATTCCTCTTAAACCCTAGTTCAATTCATCTTCGGATATCAGTGATAATAAAGGATAAATTATGACTTCAAAATCCGTCGGGTTATGGATTAAACCGCTGCAAAATAGTGTTAATTTCCAATAACGGTTCATTTAGATTTAAATATTCGTGGGGGGGGGGGACCAGGGCCTAGGACTTTAGGAAGTCTTTGAGTGAACCGTCCGATAAACGCCCAGCAATAGCGCCCTTCTAACGTTATGTCTTTGAAAGGACTAGCACTAGAGATGCCGATTTGAAATTTCAGCGGTTTGGCGTTAGGATGGCAGTCCAATGACCCCCCTGCAGTTCACTCGAATAGGAAAGTGGCAACACTGCGATATGATGGTCATCACTTTGACGAACCATTTGCCCTGCGATGTGGATTTGTTGGAATCGTTTTCGAGTATGTCAGCTATTGGGCGGAAAATTAAAGGGAAAATACTCAACAATGTGCGTGAAAATTTTCAACTTATTTTGATGATATGTAATCTACGTACTTAAAGGTGCAACGAGAGATTTGGAGGCACCCAAATATTGTGTCATAAATACATTACTTTCATAATAGATTTAGACAACCCAATAAAACTTTATTAAACTTGCAGTTGGCTCAAAGAAATGCCTTGAAAAGAGAGAAAAAGTGGTTTTGATGCTTATATTTCAATGTAAAACATCGGCTGAAGTGTGTATTGCTCCTATACGACAGTTAGAAATTCACAATGTTGTACCATATGAAACATTTTTTCCAGATTATCCTTCAGACGGGTGATATTTTTGATGGAAAGCTTTACATCAGGGCCAAAATCAGTACTTTATTTTTTGTAGGGACACTGATATGTGAAATCTCTGTTGCACCTTAAGCTTTCCATCCATACCAATTTTCCAAATATTAGAATCATGACATATTCCTGACACATAAGTAACGCTATGGCCGACCTTTTTCTAAGTCGTGCTGTTCTTGGTGAAAGTATGTGCTTCACTGCACTTAGTCTCATACCTATCAGGTATTATCATCATACTAAAGCAGGGTGTAGTATTCGACTTCATGTATCACAACATTTGAATAAGAAGCATAGCAGGAGGGAGGGGGGGGGGGGGGGGGGGGGGGTAACGTATGAACGTAACGCGAGGGATTTCGTTTACCTTACTAGGCTGGAAATTGTTACTTTGAAACCAGATTTTGATGCAAAACAATGTATAAAAAAACATCTCTCGATTTATCAAATTGGAACCATTGGTCTTCTGTTATTTTGCAATTTTGTATCCATTCGAATGATGGTACGTATCTGGCTACAAATATTGGCGACATGCTATCAGAGAACTCTTGCGAAACTTTAATAATCCAATATTTTCATGTTTTGAACTTAATAATTAGGGTAAATAGAGGCTGATAATAATGAAATGTAATCTGTGATATGCGCTCTTGTGTAACGAGCAAGGACATATTTTAAAGAACGGATTTGGGCTGGCGACATGGTGAAAAGCAAGAATTATGCAACTTCAGCCTTATTGCTTGATACTTTCTCATCCGGTTACAACTTCTACTCCAGATCATTTTGAAAACATAAATTTTTATTAATGGCCAAACGAGCTTTAAACTGTGCATGACTGTGAGCGACACTAAAAACAACTTTTTGAACACTTTATCGGAGAATGGACCTACAAATTTTTGATTGAGTATGTCAACAATCTAAACACAAACCCTTGGTCATAATACTGATAACAAAATGCATGGCTGCTTTGGTTTTCAGTTCTTCCTTGGTTGAACAAACAGGTGGATCCCATTTTTGGCTCGTGTGACAAGAGAATTGAAGCGCTCCACACGCACTGAGTCATCCACAGAAAGCTGGAAATTGTGAAGAATATTGGCAATGACCACCTTCATCTCATTCATGGCAAATTGCTGTCCGATACAGTTCCTATGAAAAATAAAGACCGAAAGAAAGCGTGAAATGTTAAAGGCACCGCAAGTGATTTTGCCAGACAATTACTTTTCCTCAAATTTGAGATTCTGCTTACTGATGTTGATTGTGTAATAACTAGAGCGCCAATGGCACAGTGGCTCATACAAATTTAGGCAAGGACAACTTGGTTTACTATAATGGAAAACATGGTGAGCAGATCAAAGGTCTCATAAAATAATTAGGGGTCTGCAGACCCTTAAAATTTACATGGTAAATTGCTCCCTGGTAGGGTTTCTAGGCTATTTTTGGGACACTTACGGAAATTTAGTTCAACAAATTTATGCATTTATACCAGTATAATGAGAAACAAGAGGGAGTAAAGGTAAAATAACTTATTTTTCCCTGATGTAATGAACAACTAACCAATCAGAAAATAGCACCGAATCATGATAGTTAAACCCACGGGGGCACTACCACCTGTAATACAATCAATCTGATTGGCTCATTACATGACATAACGCGAGATAGCCTTCTGAGCAACCAATCAAATAGTGCTTCTATATCTCTTTCTAAACCATACCACTATTCTTACAGAATCCCTGATTCATTCATTACATGACATTCCTTCCTTGTAACCAATCAAAATAATGCTTAGAAACTGATAGATAGGGAGGTAGTGCCGAGGGGGTTAATGGTATAATAAAACAAGATAAGAGGTACATATACAATTCTCTAATTACCTCGGTCCAGCAGAAAATGGCACAAAGGCATAGGGTGGTATATTCTTAGCATTCTCAGTAGAAAATCTTTCAGGGTCAAAAAGCTCAGACTCCTTCCATACTGCTGGGTTGTGGTGCAAAGCAGATATTGGTATGGTGATGAAGGTACCTGGAATTCACAATGAAAAGAACAAGAAAAGAACCATCACATGTTTGTTAGTAAGTGTCTTTTCTAATCAGCTAAATCTGTCAATATTTTGTTAACAGCATTGGTACCAACAAGGGAACATTTTCTACAATAAAGTCTACTCCACACAGTGTTTTTTTAAAGCCTGTCCCTTGACTTCTTAAATATTGACCAAAACCTCTCCATCCAGTCACCTAAGGACATTAAATGCCTACTGCAAATATGTCTAGAAGGGGGGAAAATACTTCCCCAATAATGCAATATATTTAGTGCACTTTCTCCAAAAGATGCCGAATATCTCCGAATGCAATGTATATAAAGTTGGCACAAAAAGTATCTACATGTATTTTTATCAGCATTGTGCCAAAGTCCGATGATTTTGGAAGTTTTCAAAATATACATTTAATTGCCTTGTCTTGCACTTTCATTTAACACCTTGATCGTAAAAAGCATGAAAAAATGGCTGAGATAGAACGCCCAAAAGACGGTGTGTCCTTGGTGTAAGATATTCATGAGTTAGACTAGAGTAAAGACTCTTTTACGGAATAAAGCTGTACAATCCTTGTAATCCTTTGATCCACTATAGAAGATTTCATGCTAGGCTAATTCCATGAAGTCTTACATGAAGGATGAACCCAAAAGACAAACTAAAGGTTGCACTTTTTGGATTTTTGCATCATCTTTCCCATACATTGAGTAGAGGTGACTATAACTGAAGAACTAGGTGACTTTGGGGTGTTTCCATAAGGTGGCACTCTTTTCTGACATACTTTTCTGACACCCTATGAATTCGGAAACCTTAACGGAATAAAAACCACATAAACCGTGTGGTTTATTCCGTTGTCCGTTAAGGTGTCCGAATTCATAGGGTGTCAGAAAAGTATGTCAGAAAAGGGTGTCACCTTATGGAAACACCCATGACTTTTCCTGTGTCTTCCCCTCTCATCCCCCTCCCACCTCTGTGCACTGTGTTATCTTACCTGTGGGAGCTGTTTTGCCATCTGGAAATTCTAAATCACGTGTGAGTCTACGCATCACAATAGGCACTGGTGGGTGGAATCGAAGACTTTCTTTAAGGCACTGGGTGAGGTATGTCAGCTGACTAAGATCATCCCTGAAAATGTTAATGCAAATACTGGATGTTTATGAGTGCACTTGTAAGGCCCATTCAATGGCACTTTGATCAGTACAGGGGTTCCCAACCTTTGGTCCAAAACACCATTTCTATAATAAACTTGGGGCAAATCCCGAACACTTTGTCTTGTTAGCCAAATTTGCTATGACAAAATCCCCTTCTTCCATCCACTGTAGTGCCATTTCATTTATTTTTCAATGAACTAAAAACTCCCTCAAAGTGGTGTAACTGTAAATGATCTGCATGTCTTGAAATAATGTATTTAAAAATATTCCAAACTTGTATAGTAATTTCAATTCTAAAATATTTTGACAAAAAAAAGGTAAAAAACATATTTTACTATATCTATAAATAAATTGTGACATATAGTTTTATTGGCTATATTGATGGAATCATTAATAAATACATATTTAACAATAAAATCTTCTCACAATGCATTACATATTTGCAGTGCTAATAGACGATTTGCACAATCTTCAATAATAGATTCCCTATACAGCAAACTGCTACACTGGGACTTGGAGCAGAGGTGACGTCAAAGGCATGGTGCAGAAAGTGAAAGACGAAAATACTAGGTGACCAACAAAACCATACAACCAAAAACACTGGTGCCCTATATACAGATTATGAAAATACATTGGTAGACTATAACAACTTGGAGCCCACAGGAGGTCTCATCTGCCGGATGGCTAGTAGACTGGCTTCCTGAAATACTGGGAGTGAAGGGGCAGAAACTGCTGAGGCTGGTAGGTGGTTCCAAAGTCGAATGGTACGTGGGTAGAATGAAAACATGTAACTATCAATAGTTGCCTCTGGAATGCTAAATTTGAATTGGTGATCATATCTGCCAAAATATGTAGCTGGTTTGACGATAGGAGGAAACTGGATATTTACTAGGTGAAATTGGATTTTGTAGAACATATTCAATTGGGATGCTAGATGCCTAGTATGGAGAGAATCCCAGCCCAAGGTGTTGATCAAGGATGTAACAGAAGTAGTTCTTCGATAGTCTTTGAAGACAAACCGTGCTGCTGCCCGTTGAACTTGTTCAATTTGATTTACAGCGTTGATGTTATACGGGTTCCAAGACTCTGAAGCATATTCGAGTTGTGGGCGAACTAGGGCCTGATAAGCTTTGGCCTTTACTTTGTGTGTACATGGAGATAGAGTGCAACGTAATAACCCAAGGGTAAGATTTGCCTTCAGTGTGATCTTATTACAGTGGTCATCCCATCTAAGGTCTTTTGAGATTGTAACACCGAGGTAGTCAGCCCGGTCTACTCTTGTAAGTGTCTGTCCAAGGATATTATATTGGAAAAGACTAGGTTTGCGCTTCTTGGTTATGGATAAGATGGCACATTTCTCAACATTGAAGCGCATTAACCATGTAGAGGACCAGTTTGTAAGCATTTCCAAGTCCCTCTGGAGCACAGTATGGTCGTTGTGACTTAATATCTCCCGGTAGATAATGCTGTCATCAGCAAATAACTGCATATTGGATATGATTTGATCTTGTATATCATTAATATACAGCAAGAACAAGGCAGGTCTGAGTACAGAACCCTGGGGTACTCCAGATGACACTTCCCCCCCAAGATGAATGGGAACCGTTGACAGAGACGGCCTGTAATCTATTGTATAAAAAGGATCTGATCCATTCTAGAGTCGGGCCTTGTATGCCGTAGAAAGTTTAGCGGATAAGCGATGATGGGGTACCTTATCAAACGCTTTAGAGAAGTCGAGTAGTACTACGTCAACTTGACCACGACATTGTAGAGTATGTGCCCAATCATGGCAGGATGAAATTAGTTGTGTTACTGTTGAGAGCTTTTCACGAAACCCGTGCTGTGAGTCAAGCAAGATGTTATTTGCACTAAGATGTTTGGCTATGTGACTCAATATTATATGTTCCATAACCTTGCAGCACAGGCACGTTAGTGATATGGGGCGGCAATTTGCTGGATCTGATTTTTTACCTTTTTTGTATATGCCGGTGACTAGGGCTTGTTTCCATTGAGTTGGTAATGTACCTGTATTGAATGATTGCTGGAATAAGAATTTAGTGCAGTTGCAATTTCCAAGGCGACCGTCGTTTAAGAGTTTTGGTGGATAATTCATTCGGCCACTTGCTTTTGATGGATTTAAGGAGAGAAGTTGTTTTTTCTACTCCTTCTACGCCTATTATGAGATTCGGTATAGTTGGATACGTGAAAATTGCCCTTTGTCCGGGATGTTTGGAGTTGGCCTCTTTGGGGAACACAGATTGAAATGACAGTTGAGTGCTTCAGCTTTGTCTGTTGTACAGAGTTTAGTGCGGTTATCTTACAGTTGGAATTCAAGGTTTTCATGCGGCATCATTTTACATACGACCAAAAATGTTTTCTCCGGGCCGCTCGGAAGCTAACCACCGTGACGCCTTGTTGACATAATCTTCATGAGCTCTATGGACCATAGCAAACTTTTTTTCTATACTTGCGGAAGTATTGTCAAGAATTAACTGTTTTGATGTTTTCCTTCAAGCTGTGGAGTTGTCACTTTTCTCATTTGATGCTTGATCCCCATAATGCATCTTGTGTAGTGCTCCTTTTCCATCCGGGAACTGGTCCCAAGCCCTCAATAAGCTAAAAACGTGGCAGTTGAGAGCGTACGTTCATGCTTGAAAACTTCACTTTATCTGTGACATGGCCTTTAAGAGATGGCGTAATTCGTTTGGGCAGGCGACAATTAGGGACATTTACAATAAAAAATTCTAAAACTGTTTGCCGTAATTTCAACATAAGGTGCTCGGATTTTTTTTGTACCTATGATATTCTTCTACATTTCTGTACGAGTAACTTCATTGAAAGGTAAGATTAACTTCATGTGAAAAGGTAAGATTAACTTCATGTGAAAGGTACTTTGTATTTAGTTTTAGGCACTGTCCATCGACTGAAGCGCTCACAGAATTATTTTTTGTAAACATGAACTCTGGTACAAGTTCCCGGATGGGAAATGGGCAATCACAAGATGCATGATGGGGATTGGTGCAAATTGCCTATTGGGCTTAATTGATTTTGCTTATTATAACTCTCCTCAACTCCTCCCTCTCGCCCTCTCGCGATTTTAGCCATGCATTAGTTTTTACCATTGCACAACTGTACTATTGCACTGTGAGCTACTGTTGTAAGAATCTATGTGAAATCGTTATTAAAACAAATTATTGACTGCTTAAAGAGACATGAGAGATTTCCAGAATGAAAACCCCCCAACTTTTTTTCTTTTTTTTTCGAACCCGGTTTTTTGCATATTTGGAATGCTTTCCAATGTTTAGATCACACCCACAACCTGAAGTGGAATACATAATCACGCCGTCTTATGTAATAATATGATGATTTAGGTACTTTCTGTCGTGCACGACAGAAGTCAAAGCAACTGTGTTCAATGGGACAATACAGACAGTCAGGCAAGTTCAAAACAAGGTTGCTGATTTTCTTTTGTTACTTGTTGTTTGTCGCAATAAACCTTCGGAAACGTTCTTGGTAGGTGGTCAAATCGATCCTGTGCAATTTGAGAGAAATTCGGCCATCCTAAAAAACATCTCCATCATGTTCACTTTAAATTCTGCAAAGAGTAAATATATTATCACTTGGACAAATTTCGGATGTTCCATTCACATCGCCTGCCGCTCGTAAATTTGGAAAAAACCCAAAATTGTCCTCCGTGATATATTTTTTTTTTACTATTGCACTCATAGCAGTCAATATTGGTATAATATGTACCATTCTAACTGGTCTCTTCCTTTGCTATCCATCAGCTCATCTCCTTCCTGCACTTCTCTTGGTATTCAGGGTGCAGGGCCATATTGGACAGCATCCATGAGATGCCCCTGGCAGTGGTGTCATGGCCCTCGAACAATGAATGTGTCAACTTCATCTTGAATTTCTTGATCAATCAGTCCTGAGCCTCCTCATCCTAGTGTGATTCATACAATATTTAAAAAGAGTCTGTCATGTGATTTACGGGGTTAATAATTGTCTTATATTTGAATTTAAAATATCCCTTACCAATTTCATTGTTAATACAAGATAGCTTTTTTAAGACCCGCTATTGTCATCTGCCGTCGTGTGTTTGTAAATAAATACTGCCAAAGATCACATAGTCACCAACATCACTGAGGTCACCAGATGTCACCCCACCCCTCGGCGATTCACGCACCCCTCCCCGACGGCACCCACCCCCTCCCCGATACACCCTACCCCACTCCTCCCTGCACCCCACCCTGAACACATCCCCCCATCGTGCCGCACCCAACCTGTCCCACCCCAACCACCTCACCCTTACGCACCTCACCCTGATGCATTCCCACCCATCCCACCCCACCCCCACGCACCCATCACCCTGACGCAACTCACCCCTGATGCATCCCACCCCACCCTGACGCACCTCACCCTGATTCATCCACCCCCCGTCCCACCCCACCCCAATGCACCTCACCCTGGACGCACCTCTCCCTGATGCACCCTCTCCCTGATGCCACCCCACTCCACCGCGCCCCACCCCACCGCGCCCCACGTGCCCCACCACCGATGCCACCCCACCACCCTTACCCCTCCCCGACCCACCGTCACCTTCCCCCTCCCCGACACCCCCTACCCCCTCCCCAACAGACTCTCCCCAATGCCACCCCACCCTGGCCCTTCCCTAACTCAACACCCACTTCCCTTACTCCCTACCTGGTCCCCTCCCTAACCTGGTCCCCTCCCAACACTCAACCCCTTCCCCCAACACCCCACCGCCTGGCCCCCTGCCCCTCCCCAACACTCCAACCTGCCCCCTCCCCACACCCCACCCTCCCCAACCCTGCAAGATATCCCTCCCCAACACCCCACCTCCCCAACACTGCAAGCATATCCCTCCCTCCCCAACACCCACCCTGACCCAACAACACCCACCCCGGACCCCTCCCCAACACCCCATCTCTGCCCCTCCCCAACACCCCGCCCTTCCCCCTCCCCCC
>JAMKCH010060871.1:0-49542 GCA_023653785.1 Ophioderma brevispina
GGAAATTGAAAAAACCCGAGAAATGTTTATTTTGTTGTGTAGGTCTAGTAGTAGCTGAAAAGAGCGAATTAAAACAAGCAAAAATGGTTAAAAATCGCTGAAACGCGGGAAAAATTACACGTGCGAAAATTATCACTTGTTACAGTATTTAAGCTCTAGCCGTCTTCAATCCTACCACCATTATTACCATGTTGCTGATGACTCAAAAAAATCACAAAAGTTCCATTGCAAATATCACCAGTTAGTTCAGATGTTACTCTGCTGAAAATTTTTCAGAAAACAAAACTTAAATTAATTTATGGCCTTTCACTAATCAATACCCCAATCCTACAAGGCCAAAAAATAAAAATTTGTTACTGTAGAACTTTGAAGAGGGGGTACATATGGGAACTCTTGCTTGTTGAATAATGAATTTAAACATTTTTCAACTGAATTTGAATTAGTCTGCTGAATAGACATTTTCTTGAAATTATGTTTAAAAAACTAGACTAGCCTGAATTTTGCAAGCTAGTGACCATTTCTTCAGCCGTAATCCTGTTCAACCTGGTTGTGTGATATGGAAATGATATTTTTTTAAACGGATTTTAAGTTGCTTTGGTATGATTCTACCCTGTGTGTTTCATTTAGTCACTGCATATCCTCAAGCCTCAAATAAGCCAGCGGCAACCATGGGGCCAATTTTTGTTAAAAAGTTGCTCCTGGTTTCCTGGGAATAGGCAGGAACCAGGAGCCAATTTCCTGAGAACCCAAGGGGCAATTTTCAAAAAATCCAAAATACAATAGTCTCCGATACTTGATTTTACCTCCAAGTCCTGGTTATCATTAACCTTACCTTAATATACAGTAACAATTTAACACTATACATTGGGATCACATTTGCTTACGTAATTTTTACACTACCAGTATCACATCTCAGGCTTTAGTTGGACCGTCCAGGGGCCGCCTTAATATTTTTTGAACCAGGGTTAAAAATCAGTATTCTTGGTGGACTTACAGCCTCCTATCAATACATCCTGCGGACCTATTATTGGTCCCTGGCAAGTCACTAAGCACCACCTGAGCGGAGGCCTGAATGTTACTATGAACCAGAACCCCTATCTACTCAGGTATAGGTGCAGTAGTACTTTACAGGACACGTGAGGGTGTACAGTGGTACAGGGCATGGGTCACCATGGTCAGTGAACCATTGGTCACTGAACCTGGATTGTTTGAAGACCTATTATAATGTTGATGTAAACAATGATTCATAACTCCTGTTAATGCGAGTACCAATAAATATGTGTTAATAAATATAAGCATCTACGACGCAGGCATTGATATCCTCCAATGACCTACGCGTGTGATGTCATACGCTCAACAATGACCTCCGCGTATGACGTTTGTACTAGCAAACAAGGGCAATTGCCAACTTGATACGGGGCACTGAACATGGCGTATTCTTTTCGTTAAGGGCGGTCATTTCAAAAAGGCGACTTCCACGAAAATGAAAACTTGGCAAGCGATGCGGAAGTACCATGACCAAAATGAGACCAAAATAAAAAATCACAATAACAACATATGCCTCGCAACATGGATCACTAGAATGTGCCTATTGCCAGTGAGGTGAATGTAAACAATATTTTTTAACATCTCCAGTAAGATTTCTTGTCCCAAATCAGGATTATTGCGGAGTGATTGCAAGTAAAATTTATGAAAATATGGAAATTAAAACAAATCCCGAAATAGCAATACAAATAATAAACAGCCTTCCTTTACACTCCTTGTATTTTGTAACTTATAACTGTGGATGCTTGAGTAACGTTTATGTTATTGTAATATTTTGATTATTAAAAATACGCTCTCTGTCTCGATTTTATGCGGAGTGATTACATGAAGTACGGATAAAAATGCGTGCACTGGTCTCTATTGATGAAAGCTAGCATTAATATCATGTAATGGGCCGTATATTTTGACGTTGAACAACAACAATAATGGACGGACCGTGATGATTCAGCGGACAAACTCATCGAGTTCGAGTTAAAGATTACAACCTTGTGGGATAACGTCACCGACGATGACATAATAAGGACTCTAGAACTTATGGAGCAACTTGTGAAAACAGAAGGGGACGTGGCACCTTGCGCCCACCGCGGCTTCGGCAGCTCCCTCAGCCGTGCACAGCAGTTCCGGCCCCTACAGCCGTACCCATCAAAGCCGGGTCCAAGCGGCGATTCGCTTCAGTTACTGAGGATGAGCTAAGCCGCATGAGATGGAAGACATGAGAAAAAAACAATGGACCAGACTGCGTGGGCAGTTAGTCTTCTAAAGGTTAAAAACAAATGCACTTCCGATTAAGATTAACCAAAAATCGATGCATAATCCTCCACTCAAGTATAAAACCAGCGTCTTGTCACTTGTGCAGCAAGTACAATACCGCGCATGTTTAAACCTTGGGGATCCCCAGATTAGGGAATCCTTAAACCTTTGACACTCATCGAGTAACTTGTAAACAATGGGGGGGGGGTCCTAATCAATAAATTGTACTGATGTCGGGAATATACGAAAATGTTTACACCAGAGAAAAAATCGTATTCTATAACTGCCCCATAATCTTTACTAAAAAAATTGGGTTTAAATCCTAATTCCAAAGGTAAAAAAGTACAGTAACAGCATTGCCATCAACAAAATAACATCAATACAATAGTGTAAACTGACAGCAATCATTACAAAACAAGAACATTTATTTATAGTAACACAATATTATTAATGAAAGCTGAAATATATTAAAATGAGTATCAAGGGAAATTTTATGATTCAGCGGGCCAAGCAAAATAATTAATGTATGTTTTCATACAGATCATTAAAAAAAAATAAGGAAGAATTATTTTTAGTTTTGCAATTTTTTAGTTTGTTTTTTATTCTGGGTTATTCCATAGCAGATGCTTATTGGGGAATCCTACAAAATAACAACATCATTACAATAATGCAAACAGCAAGAAACAACATGATTTATAAATTATAATAACACAATATATAAGAAAGGTGAAATATATTAAAATTAGGACAAGGCCAAATAAAATAATAAACATGTTTCTGCCAGATGGTTTAAAAATCGGTGAGGAATGTTAGTTTTTGCATTTTTTATTATTTTGTTGCTGTGTACTTATAATTCCATGTAGATGCTCATTGGCGGTAACATAAAATAATAAACAACATAAATACATAGTGTAAAAACAATAAATAACACAAACAAACAACATTATTTATAAAACGCATATGATAATGAAAAAAAATAAAATATTTAAAAAAAAAAAACAGAGTCTTAACCTTCACCAATATGGGGTGAAAATTGTGTGAAATGATATTTAAATGCTTACCCAAGCACAAAAAATACAAAACAGTACCAGCATTAGGAAAACAAAATATAAAATTGTCAGGGGGGATGAAAATTGTTAATTTTTTTTTATATTGTTTTTTTTTTTAAACAGAATGGTGCAAGTCCAAGAACAAGGATGAGAACTTTGAACATTTGCCATCTGCGTATTGTGTGTAATTCTCAGACAGTTCTATGTGAGCGTACGCAAGGAAAATGGCCAAGCATATTTCAAAGTCCAGGTCTTTGCCAACATCAGAGCTGCGCTCAACGCCATTTCATCACCCTTCAACAGAACAATCAACATCATCAGAAATGAGCAGTTCAGGCAGCCAACAATGTGTTTGATGGTACGCTGAAAAAAATGAAAAGAGATGGCAAAGATACAGCAACACACTACCACAATCAGCAGTGAGGATCTTCAAAAGCTATTTAGTGGGTCGTGCTTCCTCCAAGAGATCTTTGGTTTTTTTTTTTCAAGCAAGTCTACAGAGAATGGGTTTTTTTCAGTGTGCAGTACTTATTTTGCAGAGAGGGAGGGAGGGGCTACGTCAGCTCAAGAAAGACGCATTTGAGATCAAGAATGATGAAACTGGCTTGATATGTTACTAGCACATACAAGAACATGAAAAACCACCTGGAAAAACACTGAATGAAAGCTACCACAGGACAAAAGGCTCTACGCAACAGGTGATAACCACTGCATGTGAAAGCCTTTCAGCTGTACATGTACAAAGTTACACCCGGCATGTGATTTTCATCAACGCCAACGAAAAACCCTCACTTCAAAGTCATCCATATGGTATGACAATGTACCCCCCAAAAAATTAGGTCACAACACCATTGGCACTTGATGAAGGATATCTCAAAGGCAGCAGGCCTCAGCCAGGTGTACACTAATCATCAACCGAGCCACATTTTGTTGCCCTAAATGACGCAGGATTTTCGGATCTATTTATCTGCCAGCCTGTCAGGGCACCGCAACACCAGAGCATGACGAAGTTGATTGCAGTGATGCCTCCGATGGACAAGGCGAAGCATGTTCAGATGTTTTGTCTCGTAGGGTACCACCAAACCACACACAATATCTACTCCACCAGAGAGGATTGATAGTACCAAGATGCCAGCACTTGAGATACAACCACTAGTCCTACCACATCATTGCCATTAGGCCTATCAGCCAAGCACCAGGAATCCCTAGTAATAGTCATGCTAGTAGTAGTTCTAGTCTAGGTTCATCTTTGTGCAGCAAGCAACACAGTCTGCAAACCACAAATAGGCCTAAAACCTCAGCCCACTTCTGTATCTAATGTACCACAGTATGTAGCCCTGGTAGTACAGCCCACGCCAAACAAACTTGCAAGTACAAGTACAGCAACCGTCAACAAGCAATAGGCATAGTACAGAACACATGGGCAATATGATACCTACTCACATTTATTCCACAAGGTTGTAACTTTGAAGGAGCAACGGGACTTTATTGGAAGTGGACATTGACTTAGTCCTGGAGTAGCTTCACGCCGGCTTGAATGTTGACCAGGAATTTAAGCATTTTTGATTTGTATTAAAAAAAACCTGTATTAACTTGTTATGATACAATGATAGAGTGAGATTAATTATTAATTAGGCCCTCATGTATCAGTTTCCTTGTCATGTGTGTTTATGTATGTTATATTATGACTTCTGAATTAGGCCTAAATGCTATGCTTAATGAAAGCCAAGTAAGTATGGTAGGTTAAACCTTTTTAGAAAGTTAAAACTTTAAAACTTAAAATTGAAAATAAAGACAAATTTGTAAATATGGCAATTAATTACAACTTTCTGTTCAAAACTAGGTTTTATACCCAAGCAAAGGGAATGAGAAGAAATGTAGGAGTAATGTATATGGATGAAAGTTACAAGCTACTTCAAAATTAAACAAAACATTCGGTTACATGATCCTAAAAAGATGGTTAATCGTCAAAGCAATCAGGAAATTAGCTCATATTGAATGTTTTATGGAGATTAGATAAAAAAACATTGAAAATCAACTCTGACACATGCATTCTAAAGATTTGGATTGTTTACATTTCAAAGATATTTAATTTTCATAAGTACTAGGTATTTACAAATTAGAGGTTAAACACGGACAATAAATCAAAATGACTTTCAAAATCTTAAAACTTTGTCAAATAACCAATTTAAAGTTAAACTAGGTAGGTCTAAATAGTGTAAATAGTAAAGATGTAAATTTCAGATATTTTTTAACATTCAAAAGTTATGTAGACCTAACAAAATGAAAGGCTATGAAAACAATTGTATATCAATGTACAGGTATAGTTCTTTTGTATCATACTAATAGCACTGACTAGCCAGTCCTCAGTATTCACACTTGTTTTGATTCCAAGTTTTTATTTGTTTAATTTTGGCGTGTAATGGGCATCCCATTATTCCTTACCCGGTGTTTCACTGATTGGTATCAGTATTAAATATTAAATTAAATTGACATATAGACAAGATTATTTGACTTTGACCAAGACTGCAGTTTATTTTGTCCAGTATTCCCATGTTAATTGTCAAAAAGTCATGAATGTCAGTCATACTCAAGCCCTACTGTTACTTTTACCGTTACGACAATACTCACGAATCTGGCATGGACGGCACACGTCATTGACGAAAAATCCAGTCGGTTTGTCACTTACAATTTTCCCGAAAATAGGATTCAAACCCAAGGTTCACCTTCATGGAGTCTCACGATTGTGGTAAAGAGTACACTTTTGTTAGTGCATTTCGTCGAATTCGCTACAGGTGTACTTGTGTACAGTATCAGGCCGGCGTTCATTCACCACATGGCATGTCACATCACCTGAAACTATGTTGAGTGAAGGAATCATTCATTTGTTTGCTTGTTCATTCACCATTTAACGGCGTATTTTCCACAAGTTATAGAGCAATCTGTCAGTAAGTATTCCAGAGCTAGCAAAAATGAAGGTAAACAACATAATTCCAGTATTTTCCATTCTGGTTTTCAATACATTGCGCGTGGAGTTTCTCCACTTCGATTGATAATTATTTCCCGCATCTTTCAAAACTTTCTTGATAGGGGGCCCTGAAACATGGATTGAAATTTTCCTTTCAGGCTATTGTGATTGTCCAAAATACTGGTCAACAACTGGCGATGTGTGCGGGATTCCCCTTCGACTGTTCTACTATAATAAAGGGGAAGGTGCTACACTCGGTAAAAATAACAATTTTGTTAGATTTTAACTTCGGGAAAATGAATGAAATTTATTTTGGAAAGGACATGAAGTAATGAATGAGGTTAATTACCTTACGCTAGCTGTTTTTCGGTCAGTTTAAAATCTGAGTCATTTGTTTTGGTACTCGGCATTTTCTTCGGCGGCTGACGCCCGGCCCAGGAAAATTCCTCGGACCAAAACAAATGACTCAGGGGGGTGGAGAAAAATTAAACAATGACCTCAAACAGCTAGCGTACGGTTTAATTAACCTCTAATAAGATTTGTCTATGACAATGATTCTACACTTGAAAGTCCAAATCTTAATGGTGGTTTGTTTAGGCGTTTCAAAAGTGCTTTCGTTAGAAGGGTAGAAGCCAGTAAAAAAAAAAAAAAAAAAACTTGAACTGTCCATAGTCCTATTCTTTTGTACATAATGGAAAACTGTCCTTGTCCTGATTACATGTTCTACATTGTCAATTCATATATAGTATTGGCAAATATAGCATGATTAATTTACGAAATGAAATATTTTCAAAGTATTTAAAACTATTATGATAAGGGAAAAAAAATTAACAAAGTAAAATGCATATATTTGCAGCCAAAAGATTTATTGATTTACAACATGCGCAACCTCACTGTGTGGAGTGGGGTTCCAACCCCACCCTTGCCCACCCTTTTTACCAAGCACCACTTTTTACCAGCATCCTCTGGTACCCCACCCGTTTACCAAACGGCAACCTTTTTACCAGCAGCCCCATCTGGTACCCCACCAATTTTAACACTAAGCACCCTTTTTATTGCCACCGCTCCTGTACCCCGCCCCTAATTACCTAACATTTCTGAGCTTCTGCCATTTTGGCACACCATACAATCAGATGCTTATTCTTGAAAGAATTTTGAATTGTGATGCAGCATGCACAAATCAACTCCAACTAACAAGGTCAGTGGGCCTTGTCCATGAATGACAATCAGTAGTGATAATTTAAATACATTCTAGTTCCCCTTTACTGAGTTTCATCATTTCATCTTTGTACAGAAGTTGCAAACCCACCCTTTTGTCGAGTCGCCATTCCATGTACACCAAGTAACCACCCACCTATCTATGGTGGTCGAATTCGGCTACTCTAAAACCTTCTCCAGAACAGCGCATCTGTAGTTTGGGGACTGTGCACTAACTTTAGATAAGGCTCGACTGCATGCGTATTTTGGTACCGAAATCAGAAAATCTGGAATAAAATGCTTGAAATGTGCCAGAAACATTTCTGGGAAATGATATACTGACCTGAATCCGTACGTTAAAATGTTGTAAACGTAGCGTTTTTCATCAAAATTCTACCCGCCTCGCGCGTGCCCGGTCCAATTGACACCATTTTTGTCATTTGTCTTGACCCGGAAGCCGTGTGCCTACAAAATAGGCGTGGGCTAAGGTCAATAATGTTGTCCTATAATGCTATACGTGCCCTGATTGTTATTATATTATCTTTATGTCCGTTGATGGTGTCCGATAACATTTTGTTCACGGCTTTTTTTATCTAACAAATGTAGGTACAGTATTTTATGTTTTGTATCATAAATCCGACACATTTTTTATTACGAAATTTTACTCCTTTCTAGGCACTGCTATCAATCGTTTCTTCGGCAAGTGTAATCGGCAAATTCAGTTCTTTTCCCCGACCACCGATTCAAAACCGATTACTCAATTATATGGTCAGATTATAAGTACCCCGATCAATCCAGTACACCATTGATAGACCGTTCATAATCACTTCATGTTATTCTCAGTAAAGGGTAATGAAAACGATTACTACTATCATCTCGCTTGAGACGGGGCCCCGGAACGCGACAGTCCAAAAATACACCACTGGCAATACTGAAAGACAAGGTTGATACCAATATGAAAACTTAATTAAAACAATAAATAACACGGACAATTTTTTATGAAGTTTTCCCGTGAATTATTCCGCTCACTGGCGCAATTTTACAATGTACATTTGCGCCTGGCTACTATTTTTGTTGCCTTCCCAGGCCATTTGCATGCTTTCGGGTGCAAATTTGCTCCCTTGCGCCCATTATTTTGAGGCTTGAATATCCTTAGAAAGCAATTCCTCAAAATTTCAGTTGATTCCCGTCATGCGCTCTGGCGTTAGGAACATGTTTTGCAATCACGCTGTCCCACAGACCACCGTGCATGACAAAATTGCTTATTTCTTATAGAGGAGACTAACTTTCATTCAAAATAAATGTTAATAACTGCCCATTTACTTCTTGCGAGAAAAATAGGACAAATCAATGCACTCTGCGTGAGAATTTCGATGCACCTAATGCACGAGGTCTGCAGGCGCGAGTGCAACTAAATAGCATTGAAATTCAGCGCAAGTGCATTGATTTGTCCCATTTTTCTCGTAAGAAGTATTTTTCGAGACACCTGGATATGTGAAATCTCTCGGTGCACCTTTAATTCATAACAGCAAAAACAAGATTTGCCTTATGCTGGTTTCATACTAGCTTTTCGTCCAGTGTCGCCACAGTAATTTGTGGCAACAGCGCGAAGCGTAGTTAACACGTGACCATAAAACTTGCCTGTCTCCCGCGACAGGCTGCTACCATGCTTGCGACAAGCCGATAAATCGATTATTTTGTCGTGCTGCTCCCTGCGACAGACAGCGAAAAGTTGACTTGAACTCAACTTGTCTGCGACACCACCCGTTGCCGTAAAAAAAACTGATTCAATGAAAAACACGAAGTATTTACAATATTTGTAAACTCCTCCGCTCCAGCGATGGACCGATAAAAATGATTCATTTTTGGAAGTTTTGTGAACTATTTCCAACGTACACAAATGGCGCCATGATGTTGAGCTGTCTGCCGCCAAAACTACAAAAAAGTATGAAATACTCGCGACACGGTCGCAGCGACACGCGACAGCACTTTTGTCGCGGCGACAATAACAGCAAGTAGCGCGACAACACGACACTTGTGGTTTTGCGACCCTGCGACAGCACGACAAAAAGTATGAAGCCAACATTAGTTTTAAAAATACCATATTTATATGGTGACAAAACAAATTGCCCCTGAGAAATAAATCAGTCCTGTTGCGACGCTATTCAAAGCACCTCCTGCATGTACGGGGAAGGCATGACTTTTCAATCCACTCACGCTGCCATTTGTTTTTTTTTTGTTAGCTTCACACAATTTGCTGCGTATATGCATAAATATGCAGAGTGTATGAATAGGGAACAACGAACCAAGACAAATGGTTCATATGATCAGACTTTTTGTGTTTCGCCTGCCCTAAGGCAGGAAGACACAAGGATCATTTTGTCTCGACGTTGTTGTCGGTTGTTGTTGATGATGATGATTTCTGTGTGAAAAGGGTTAATCATTTGCATGTAATATCCACATACTTTGATGGATTTAAACCAACCTTGGGTCACAGGTGCAACATGGCACCCCCCACTTGTTGGATTCGGGGTCAAAGGAATCACATGCCAAGGTCAAAGTTCCATGTGAGGGGTTCAAGTTGAAAATGGCTGAAAATGTAAAATTGACCTCATTTGAAACGTTGAAGTTCAATTAGGAACCAAACTTGAATCATAGGTGGAACCTGGGATTCCTACTTTGTTATGAGGTCAAAGGTCACATCCAAGGTAAGGTCATGTGAGGTCAAGTTTTGTCATAATAGCTGAAAATGTAATTGACTTCATTTGAAAGTTGAGTTCAATGGAACAACTTGAATCATAGGTGAAACATGGGGATCCCTCATTTGTTTTGATAAGGTCAACGTTCACATATGAGTCAAAGGTCACATATCCAAGGTCAAAGTCACATATCAAGGTCAAAGGTCACATATCAAGGTCAAAGGTCATGTTAGGCCTATCATTCACTAACTGCGACGGCAGGCACACAAGCGGTCCGAGAACCGATGTATTTTTCCTTTTTAAGGTATAATGGGGGGAGGGCCAATGCTTTGGATCACAGAATGTGCTCTTGCACACTCACTATTCTAGTGTTGAACTATTATGATAAAAATTAACTTGTTTGTTCATTATTGTGCACACACAGGTTGAGAGTTGGTACAGCATACCTACTCGTGTTTTTTGGCACATTCTTGTGCAATAGCGCCCTGAGAAAGAAGTACATCCTGAAGGAACGCACATGTTCAGTGTGGTCACTGCTAGCAGTGGAGGGACACAAGTACAGGAACTCTTATATAACCCCAACAAGGAACAGGTATGAAACAGAGATTCTTAACTTCCTACACTGTATAGTAGGTAGCCCTGGTGGCTTCTATGATATTTTGGCTCGCAATTATGCTCCAGGAGCAGGAACATATGGTCCTGGACCATAAATAATCTGGAAAAATAAGTCAAATATGCTCCAGGAGCATATTTGAATATGCTCAATATGCTCCTGGAGCATAGTTAAATGCATGATGCTCCAGGAGCATATTTGCCATATATGCTCCTGGAGCATGTGCATTCAAATTTGACTTAGAATATTTCTCCAGATTATATATGCTCCAATTTTTGGCCAAAATGTCATAGAAGCCCCCTGGTGTGACAATGGCATGCTCACTTTCTACATATGCAGCTGGATTCCCTTTCATGTAAACTCTACTCCATTTTCCTACCTCCGTGCATTGACGTCAGCATGAGATTTGATAGACGCACCAGTAAACCGTGCGCACTGGCTTAAAGCGATAGCGTTTTTACACGCGCACAAAGATGCCATATGTTGTCGCGTGCGTAAAAAGCTGCATCAAGGTTATGACATCACTGCACGGAGGTAGAGAAATGGATTATATGTAGTAGGTGTAAATAAATACCCCGCTCTCTGTATAATGTTGCTCAGAGGCCAATGTTTCATCATGCTGTGCAGGTGTCTCAACTAGTATATTGTTTGATGTGAAGGGTAAAACAATGCTCCCAGCTCCTGCTTTCCCTTGGAGTTGGTGAAAGATATATTCACGCTTGATTTGCATAAGAAAGCGTGAGTATAATATTTTTCAAGCACTTTTGGCAAGGATTGTAGCAAGATTGACAGCAAAATTCCCTTTAGTATATGCCATATAGTAGACCTATATTATATGTGTAAGTCACAAATTTGTAACAGTAATCTGCTAGCCATTACTCAGGGTGCCCTCGAGTCAAACTAAGCTGCAAGCCATGTCTGCGCACTGTGCGGGATATCCATTTGGAGTTTGCACAGTAACTAACAGATGCAGATGCAGGTACCATTCCTGCATTCAATATCTCAATGCACTGAGATGGATGTCAGTTCACTGGTGTATATGGATCACTGAACTGCACCCAGGTAATGAGATCATACTTCCTGCCCAAAACCAATGGGTTATTTTCTTAGTAAACTGATATATGAGTTAAGCAACTGTGCCTGGAGAATCCTAACTTTAGGAACTTGAATATAACTGTTTGGTAATGATTTAAACCTTCAAGTTTAGGGTTGGTAAACAGAATGTAATATTCAGAACTGGTCTTCTATTTTATGCAGGTTTTAAGTCCAGCAACCAACATCCGTGACCTGGCTATCTGGACGTCTGTCTATATGTCTGATACAGCCCCAGCTAGCCCAGATGAGACAGCGTCCCTGCAGACCTCAGTCCCGTCGCCAACAGAGAGCGCCAAGTTGCCAAGAACAAGATCTGTGGATGATATTCATACCAGCTCAACGGAAGAAGATGGCAGAAGAGGGAGCATTGTTGACAACACGTCGATGACAAGACGTCTTAGTGACCCAAACATTAGCGAATTGAGATTGGAAGGACGAATCGGAACGCCGCCGCCCAATCGCAAATTGTCTGAAAGACCACCTGAGTCGCCTAATATGGAATCTAGAGATGGAAATGAACCCAAATCAGAACAGGTGGATGAATCGGAACAGGTGACAGAATCGGAGCTTGCCGAGGTTAAACCTGCTATGAATGGCCACTCGGATTTGGAAAGCGAACCCGACAACTTGGAGAATGGCGAGGAAGATACTCTCAAAGAAACCCTCGCACCTCTGACAAATGGGCATGACGATCTCCTGAATGGCAACTGCGTCGAGGAAGATTTTAATCCTGCATCAAGTAACGGATGTAAAAGTTCCATAACGTCAACCCCAGTCAAGGAATGTCGCACCAATAGTGCTCATTCTGTGGATAGTTGCAAACTGGAAGGATCCACTGATACCTTGACAGAGGATACTTCTCAGCAACCTGGAGATTGCGTCACCATAGTAACCCATAATGGACATCTTTGCAATGGAGATGCAGATGGGACAGATTTAAAAACTCCCAAAGGGAGTAGGACTAACTCTAGAAATGGCAGTTATGGTGATGTAGACCAAGACGCATTTCCACCTTCTACGTTATCACCAAACGGTAGAAAATTAGAGCACTGTACTAGCATCAGTACGAGCACTAGTGACATTAGCAGTTCACACATTGGTATGTCCGAAGCACTTTGCCTTGAAAGCATGAGACCTCCCATGTACTGGAGTACCAATAATGTGTTAACGTTAAATGACGCCAGGACTCGTCCGATGCCTTTGCACACCAAGGTAGCGACGGATCCCCTACGCAGTCGCAATCTCTCCGGCGGTTCCAGCATTCCAAATTTCGCCTCCGCACATTCCAGTCACCAACCGAGCCCGAGCTTGGAGGGGAACCTCAAGTTCAGTGCAATGCCGAGTCATAACCCGCCACAACCGACGCTTCCGTTGTCTCCAAGCACGCTGCGGCTCGGCAGACACCTGGATGAAGACGGGCTGACGTGCGTTAACATGCCAGAGCAGTCGCAGCTGTTAGACCTGATGCAGCAGCACGAACAGGAAATCGTGGCATTACACCAGAAAGTCCAGCAGCTGCACAGTTACATGAAACAGATGCAGGAGCAACAGGCTATGGGGTTAGCACTACCTATCATCAACGGAGAAGTCAATGGTGAAATGGTGAGATATTTATTTCTTGTATGCCAAAGAAACTTAGTGGTAAAGCACTGGCATGCTATGTACAACTCTACCAATGTTACATTCAATTTATGTAGAGACTCAAAGTGCATTTCATGACTTTGTGCAACCCATTTGTTGTAGATGAATCCATAGATGTTCTTAATGATAGGTGTACTCCCAAAATTTCATTTGATTTTGATGTGGCATTTTGGTATTATGAGCAGTGTTCATTTTGTAGTTCTCCGCAATGTTGTCATTATTGTCCAGTTTATCCAACAGAAAATAAAAATGGACAATATGTCAATTTTTCTTCTAATGATAGCCTCTATACCAGATTCCATCACCATTGGCAAGTGCCACATCTCAAAGCACTCAAAAGTTTCCTATATTGACTGCTCTGTGTTTTTCCATTGCAGTTGAATCAGAAGGACTTGGAGGCAGAGCTGGGAGAGGCAGGCCACCATTCCCGTTGTAATTCCCTGCACTCAGACTTGTCATGGGAACAGGTGAATGAGGAAGACGCAAAGCGCACTCTGTGGGTCCCCGACCACGCCGTCACCCAGTGCCCCATGTGCAATATACAGTTTGGTTTACTCTATAGACGCCACCATTGCAGGTAAGTGATGGTGTGCGTGCATTTTTTTTTAAAGAAGGAAAACATATAATTTTTGTTTGAGAAAAATTTTGCAAGGTTAATTAACGATACTTCCTATTCCAAAATTAAATGGAACTAATGTATCCAAATTAGAAAAATATCGGAAGCAACGTAAATTTGCTGTTGCACTAAATAAACTCTCTTGTATGCCATAAACTGGAAAATGAACTGATTTAGCTAGCTTTCATAGGGTAATATTTTATCAGTAAAATTAGTTCCACGTTCGTTTGGAATTGGAAGAGATTCTTGACAACGATTGTGAGGAGTGAATCGAACCAGGAAATGCCAGTTTCTTGAAATTGCAGTGCTTTCGGTATTGTGTATCAAACTACAAGTTTGTTTTTATCCAATAAAATGTTGTATTCACATAAACTATACTTTATCTGATTTCAAGTTTAGACTGTCAGTGTAAATAGTTAAGTATGAAACTACAAATTTACTCAATTTGGCAGCAGCATGCACGCAATGTGGTGTATTGCAGGAATAATTTCACATCAGTCGGAAAAAGCATACTTAATCATTTCCGCCTTGTGGTTTCCGGTCCTTGTGTGCAGGAGCTTGTGGTCACCTTTTCTGCGGTCAGAATGTAGCCAAACTACTTATCACGGCCATCCCCAAAGAGCAGCTCTTTAAGCCCGAGAGGGTATGCAAGACGTGTTACGACCAGCTCCTATCGGCACTCGACAAAGAAACCCAAGACAACACGAGAAAAGCAGCTATGGTGGCTGACCAGGGATGAATTACATCCACCCATCAAAATAGCCTCATCTTTTTCTACCGACTGGTATACTCTGTATTTGTTTGTAATAACGAGGTACCTGGTGTGTGATTTTTTAAGGCATTGTATTGGTGTGGGGGGACCAACCAAAAAGTGATAGTGCTGGGAACATACTAGTAAGCTGGTATGTGTAGTCATGCTGTTTTAGAGGCCTGTGTTAACCCTTCAACCCTGGTAGATTTGGTCATTTGGGAAACCGTCTAAAAAACCACTGACCTAAGACTAGGCTTGTTTGGACTCATTTGAATGCATTTTTCATGTTGATTCTAAATTTAGTCATGAAAATGCTTGATTTTGACATTTTTGTGGGAAAAAAATGAAAAATTTATATCTGAGCGACTAGAGTCTTAATAGTTGCCTGTGTAGAAACTGGGTAAAGTGTCTTGTTACAGTAGAGAGTTGTATGCTTGTGTGTTGATCATGTTCACTATATTTTTTGAGTTACCATTAATTTTAAGTGTACATTGGCCAAAAATTATATCGCAACTCATCAGCATACAACTTCCAATTTTGCCCCTCGTTCAAAGGACACAAAGTTGTGATATCTGTGGTTATGAGGCCCAGTTTCTTCAGTACAGTCTGACCTGAAACAACTAAGGCCTATTATTTTGTGGCTAAAATTGCATGCTAACAATAGACTATCAAATTTTTTAAATTGATCTTCAACCTATTTTCACATTTTTTTTCCCTGGCATGCCGCAAAACAAAAGCATCACCTTGGGGACCATATCTAACCCAGGGGTTGTTGCTTTGACGTCCCAGCTCATAATATTGCTGAGTATTTTCTATGCAGAGTGATACAGAGTATATGAATCACAAACAAGACGATGAGGTTATTTTGTGTGCTAGCGATATAGATAAATGTAGCTATGAATTCACCACTTGCCAATAACCCGCCTAGCTCTTTTGCTGTTCATTAAACAATGAAATAGGAAAGAAGTTTGAAACCATCCAAATCAATTACAAATCACATAAATTGGAATTCTTAGTCGAGTGCAGCTCCTGATTTCAGTTCATTATTAAATGGTTATTAAAAGAAAATAGTAACCATCCAAAAATCTACCCATACCTGTTGTGGTCCCAGCAAATAGATTTTAAATATTGACGAGAGTCAAATTGATTATCGGCCATTTTATTTTGCGTGCTTAAAGTGTCATTGCAATTTCAGCCAAAATTAAGTTTTGATGTGTGCCCAAATCTAACCAAATCGATTCATGCCAAAAGAGAAGCACTCGTTCAGCATATATAGGGAAAAATGCTGCATACTGTTGCTAACAAGGAGGGAGGGGTCATACCATGCTTAATTAGAGCTGTGTTAGTTAAAGTGCTTAAATCAGCGGGAGTGGTTTATAAAATGTAGCTGCTATCTCTGGAAAAAGCCAGATTTACCAAAAATATGGAATGCATGGGATAGTGTTTCCAAATATAAAAGAAATAAGCTTAATCATCTGATCACCAAAATGGGGATTATAATGTGGTAATTTGTGCAGGTCAAATTGTCCATTTGTTAGAAGTGGAAAGTTCATGCCCTTTTCTGAATGATTTTCAAATCTAAAGTAGACTGCGAGCCAGAGTCTCAATTCCTTCACTATTATAGACTAGAGTAGCATGCCTCCGACAATCGTAGTCGCCACTATTAGGGGATGCTAAATTTGCTCTATTATGTGCCAACACTATGCTGTTACGTCGTCTATAACTTGTACGGTGTTTATTGACCACAAGTCATAAACACCGTAAACATAAGTAGATCATTGGCGTGGGGGGGGGTGCCCCCTCTGAAAATTTTGTTGAGAGGGAATTTTGACGTAAAAGACGGATATTCATGTTAAGTCGGCCCTTTTTCGGACTCTTTTGCCCTGCAACCGGGATATTTTCTTTTGGCTTGTGATCGGGACATTTGTTGCGCCTACCGGGAACTCGGCCCCTCGGAACCACCAGCCTGGCTACGCCCCTGAAGTAGATCATATTGTTTGAATTGTTTCATTCAGAAATTGGGTGCATGTTATTTTACTCTAACATATGGACTTCAATTAACTGTACTCTGGATTGGGAGTCATGTGGGGTAAGGGGATGAGTCTCTAGCAATATGTGATAGCCAAACCATGACCAAATTCAAAACAGTTGTTTTCAGGAACCAATTATCATACCAGGTATTACCTCTGATCCCAAAATAATGTAGAACTAATATTTTTGAGATTAAAAAAAATTTCCATTTGAAAGCTAGTGTGATCCTAATCCTTTTGTTAGCCATAACTGGGACCATGCAAGAATTAATTGCATTTTCTTTTTATGTTGTAGATGGTCCAAAAATAAGCATTTCAAAGCATTAGTTTTTTTTCTCCACTTGATCAATCACATCCGTAGACTGGTGTAAAGAATTATCATTTCAATCATTTTCCAACATATGTAGTAGTGTCAGATATTTAGTTTAATAGCAACATTAAAAAATCATTGAAAATTAGAGTGAATTTAACCTAACCCCAAGTCTTTACATATTTAGACTGGTCAAGACTATCAAGTTCTGTGACTATGCTTGTAAAAAAGTTGGTTCCCCAGTTAGGGCCTACAAAACAGTTTCCACTTTGTGTCATAGCAAATCTTCACTGCTTTTCATTTCTCTAATTTTGAAGAATTCTACTTTATTTTGGAGCAGGAAACAGCATACATAGGGATCAATATCATTACACTCTAGGTTTATTTATATTGTTAAACAAACAGACAAAAAAGTGGTTGATACCAATTAGCTTTACTAATCGACAGATTTAAATTCTCTGTGGGAAAGTAAAGCTTGAGGAAGCATAAAATTGCTTCCATTCTTAAATTCAAGGCATTATAAGAAATACTTAATACCTTCTATTCAAAATGTCAAACAAAATACCCTCTTGATGCAATTGTAATGGAAAGACAAAAATAATCCCACCTTGGTTAAGATAACTACACGTAGGTTAAAAACAAAATATGACTAACATCACCATACGACTATATGTTGAATAATGACTGCACCAAAAGATTGTACTGTTTCTACCCAGAATAAGAGTGAAGTTGAGTTAAAAAGTATTTAAGTTGTGTTCATAAAGTATATGTTTGTTCATGTTTGCTGGCCCACTTTTTCTGGCATAATTACAAGTCTTAAAATTTACGAAAGTAATGTATGTGACTGTTTAACCTAATCTTTAAAAAGGTAAATCCATTAAACCCTAATCCATTATAGGGTTAGGAGGAAAAAAGGTGGGTCACCGTATGGAAATGCCCATGTAAAACATTACAACCCAAATTGTGTGGAAGGAAAACTAAGCAAATTCAGCTTACCAAAAGAATTAAAAGAAAAAATTGTGATCTTTATTACTATTGTTTATATAACACTGAAATAAGATTTTAGTTGTGTGCAATCAAAAATGATAGAAACTGTCTGTGCTAAGAACAAATCAAATCAGCCTGTATGCATCCAATGACATTTTGGAATATACTGCGATATTTTCATTTTGAATTTTGGCCTGACAACAGCTAATGATTGCTTCAAAAAGCAAGGCTGGTCAACGAGCAAATTTTTGTTGGTTAACAGTAGGGACTGTTAGAAGCCATATGTATACATGTATGCAAAATATGAAATGCTTTTATTTGCAGATGTGTGGCCAAAAGAAATGTGCATATTACATACCTGTTTATGTATACATCATGTATGGTTTGTACTGTTTGCACAAATAACTTAGACATGCATTTTTTTTAAACTTCTGCTCTAAGATATCATATACATGTACAAGGATAATTAATTGATATTATTGGAGCTAAAATGTTTTCAAACAAATGCACTCTAAATTGAAATATCAATTCCAGCCAATTTTCCAAGTAAGTTTTTTTTTTTTTTTTTTTTAGTACCAAGGGAAAATAGTGTGCCCTATTTCCCGATATAAACCATGTAGTATTTGTTTTATTACACCGCACTGTGACTCTGGGGACGAGGTTGTAGGGAAACAGTTCAATCTATTTCCCTAGGGAAATAGTTCGCGTAATAGGAATCAGCCAATGAGATAGCATGATTATGTTCATGAATATTCATGAGGTGTAATAATAGGGACTGTTAGAAGCCATATGTATACATGTATGCAAAATATGAAATGCTTTTATTTGCAGATGTGTGGCCAAAAGAAATGTGCATATTACATACCTGTTTATGTATACATCATGTATGGTTTGTACTGTTTGCACAAATAACTTAGGCATGCATTTTTTTTAAAACTTCTGCTCTAAGATATCATATACATGTACAAGGATAATTAATTGATATTATTGGAGCTAAAATGTTTTCAAACAAATGCACTCTAAATTGAAATATCAATTCCAGCCAATTTTCCAAGTAAGTTCTGCAATGCTGAACATCAGTAGACCTTACTATAAATAGATATCTGAATGCAAAATGTAATCATTACCAACCTAGGATAAAATGAAATTGAATAGATATGACCTTTGGGGATTTAGTAAACATATATTAGAAGATGCAAAAAATACATATATCTTTTTGTGAAATCTTTGTGCACCAGAGGGTGTTTTGAACCAATCCCATAATGCATTGCATGTCCCTAGCCCAAAATACATTGCATGTCCCTAGCCCATAATGCATTGCATGTACCTATACTGTACTGAACTAAACACATGTCAGTACTTATGGATAGTCTTCCAGAAGTAGGGCTACAAACATTTCATGATCATGATAAAAAGTCCTTAACTACTAGCACTTTGTGGGCTAAAATGAGTATAAAAAGACAGAGATTTTATATGTTAAGAATAGGACTTTTATGGGATCACATGACCTTATTTAGGCAAAATTTCCCCAAACTGGTGCATTGTGGGATGTAATCAATACACCCTCTTGGTTTGTGCTGTCCAAGCTGGCTGTAATTTGATTTGTGATTAACATGATGGAAGCAGCTGTCCCATAGGAATAACAGGGTTCAAGCTAGTCAGAGCTGTTCTGCAAAATTCCAGTTCCATTTTCTCAAAACCTACATCAAATTGATGACTTAACTAATTCACCATAACATAATAGGGCTGTCTGCTCTTCTGGGTCACTTGCCGGTGCTTAGCCTTTATCATCGGCCCTCGTTTCGCAGTATCACTTCGCGACACACAACACTGCGTTTACTTTCTGACGACTTTGATTCTTAGTTTCATTGCAGGTGAAAACAAACGCGACATCACTCCCAAAAAAACTTCGATTCAAGGCCGTTTGGCAGCCTTAAAACCATTTCTTTGGATTTTTCATGCATGTAAGTGAAACGAATAGGCATTCCAAAATGCGCATGTTATTTCCTAAGTAGCGGCTACCATTCCAGTCTCCTGCTATAACTTCAGGTAAAAATATGGCACATTTTGTTGCCAGTTTACATGGCGGCTATGGAATCCTTTTCACTGCAAAATGGCCGTCCGCGCCCTATAACTTGTGATGTCAGCGTAGACAGCCCTGTTGTAAATCATTAATTACAAGATCAATTCCAAATGCAATTTTAGACTGAAATTTTTTCTTAGAACTGTTTTCCAGACAATTTGATTTTTGAGAAAATTTGGCAAAAATATAGAAGGATGTTGAAACAAGCTGCAAAATATACAAATTATTTTTTTGTTCAAATATGATTTACCAACAAAATGTGGTTTTATTTCAAAATACCATATAAGAAATGGTGTAGCAAAATAATATATTCCACAAATTTGGAAATAAAAATATATCTTGGTGGTTTTAGAATGCCACCACAGCTGAGGAAATTACCTCAAAATGAGATTGACTTTATGTGAAACACAACCTTTATGTGAAACACAACTGTATGTGATAATATATGTTCTTATTTTGAAATGTGTGTGAGAGATTTATCTTATTTTAAGTTAAGAGAACGAGATTGGCAATTCTGGTAGGTAACATAAATCGGGAATACAATGAATTAAGGTAGGGTACTGCTTTTGCATTTAATTTTTAATAGTAAATTACACCTACATGTCATACCAAGGTCAATATCGCCAAGTCAATAAATTCATTCCCAGACTCCAGCATTTTAAAATCTTGTATAAAACACATGTAATTAGCAGAGTCATTGTTAAAGATGTAGACCATGCCGTTTTGTCTACACATGACGGGCATATTTTCATCAATCTTTTACTGTCTGCTGTTTATACCGTGTGTGCAATTTAAAAGATAGTAGTACCAGAGTGAAATTCATGCTTTTTTTGGGGGAAATGAGAGTAGGGATGTTAAGGGCTGCTCCGTAAATTGCCCAGTTTTACCGACCACCACCTTATGGCCACAGGAATTCACAAACCTTTACGGAACAGACTGTAAAAGTACCCACCATAACTCTAACCCTTAAAAATTTAAGGGTGTTGATTTCATGTTGGTTCAGGAACTCTCGGTAGGGCCTGCGATTTCACGGCATTGGTTTCCAGGGCCATACTTGGCCTTGCAGGTTTATCTGAGTACTCCTACTTTCCTCCTGGGAAACTGTTCTTTCATCCCGAACATGTTTAATGCTGTAAAAGTGAAGTTGTCTTTTGACACTAAAATGACAAGATTGTGTTGGTTGTGTCATTACTACTAATTACCTCCTCATCATGGTGTCTGATAAACCTGTCAGTTTACTCAACAAAGTATGGTAAGGCAGATATTTTCTTGGCATTGGGGATTGTTGTATCTTGGTATGGTAGAACAAATAATTTTCTTGGCTATGCTTACTTGATCACAAGTGTAGGGATTAGAGTACTAATGATGAGTTTAAGTGTGTTATTTTATACGATTTAAATTGAGGCTTTGCTGTGTGTTAGCAGTCTCTTGACATAGTTTCTCAATTTGACTAATTACCAATCCCCATGGTGGTGCTTTGTGAGTTTTGAGAGATTCCGGCAGTTGGATTCCTGCAGTAGGCAGAAAACCCTTGGAAATTCTTGACGACTTCCCAAGAGTAGAGTTTCTGCTTGTTATAGGAATCAAAGCTTAATTGCCGGAAAACCAGCAGAATTTGCAGTTGTAGAATGGAAAAAAATGTTCAGACCTAGAGGAAATTTGTTGCCAATATTATGAAGTCAAAATAGATTGATTTAATGAAGATACTGTGTAGGGGGGTTTCATTAAAGGTTCATAATTGAGAATGTTTCAAGATCTGCATAACTGTGAAGTCTGGCAGTATATCCTTTCAATGTAGATGGTGAAATGATGCGCCTAACTAAAATGGTTGAATGTGTGTTAATTCGAAAATAAAGATTTCTGCGTCAGTAAATATTTTAAAGTGAGAGTAAACAACCAAACGCCTTACAAAGACTGTAAAGATCCCCAAAGAAAAAATAGTGAGGCATTTTTTCTTCTACATAAAGAAATGATTTTTGTCACTAGGTAATGAGTTGTATACATGTGTTATTGGGCTCTTACATTTGACAACCTGCACTTTTCCATTGGAGAAGATTGGCAGTTCTTCTATAAGGGGAGTTTGGATTTTTTCTAATAATTAGCCTAATTGGTAACTGCATTTCAAATCCACATTCCCTCTGGTGGAAGGGCATCACCCCATTAAGGAGGGACTGTACTAGAAATAACTTGTACAATATACGCTATACACATAATTACTGACACATATTGAGTAGCTGCATGCGAAAACGGAATTATACTAACCATAAAATTAATTAAAAAAATGCGCTATTTGGAAATTTGCATTAGTGTCTATGGGAATGTATATGTGTTATTCGATACAGACGGCACAGTAGAGTGTCATATACTTTCACACTCAACGATTTCATATGTATGGATGTATGACGCAAAATGTTGCCGGCAAATTCGCATAAACACGTTTGATACACTAGCGCCAATTTAAAACACAGGTCGACTAGGATGGTTTAATCTGTTTGTTATGGTTATGTAATTCATTTTGATTTAAACATTCGAATGTGGTCAAAAATTGATTAATATTATTCGTTGTACAGGTTATTCCTTTAAGTCTTCAAAAGGGAATAAGATTCCAAGATGGAATTAGCCCAGTGTTTAAACTTCACAATTTGAAGTACACACCCCCACTTGGAAGATAAGGTGAGTGAAGCTTTCCACAGTGGGTTGTATGAATTTTAAATGGCATTGCCCATTACTGTTAATGTGTTTCTTCTAAGCACATACCCACCTTGCCATATAATTGTGAATAAGCTGTTGTCACTGCAGTGTCCAGTGTGTGCCCATGATAATGTGTAAGATGTTCAGGATATACCAAAAGGTCAACTTTATATGCATGCAGCCTTTTCAAAAGGAACAACCAGCCTGAATAAGATGAAGTAAATCTTTTTTTTTCATCCAGTGTCAGAATTTCTGAAAGTTGATCAGAAGGAAGATTACAAAATATGCTATTGTGCATATACCTTCCACGATTCAGTGACGTCAACACCGTCAGGCAGGTATTTCTCGCGTGCATCTGAGTGCCAGCTTTAAACATGCATGTGTGTACGCTAGTGCTTTCAATCAACGCTGGCGATTTAATGTTGTGGCTACTGAATATCGCATTGACGTTACTGACTTGGAAAGATAAATGCACTATAGCCTGAATTTTAAACTTGTAAGCAAAAAGTGTTCCAAATGATGTGATGACTGCTAGTCATGTTCAAAGACTTGGATGGACCAAGAGAGTTAATTATCACGATTGATAAATGAGTGGGTTCGGTAATATTATTATAATTGATAAGTGGGTTATTAAAAGGTTGGCTATGGGGGAAATAGAGCAAATGCTTGCTGCTTACTTGCTGAAGGTTACTCTTAAAGACTTATGCTGTATTCACTACTTGCACGGTTCCACCGTAAACAGGGAGCGCCCCGGTTTCATGTTTACAGACGTTGTAACAATGACAAGTGCTTAATCCTCCGTTTGATCAAGTGTTAATGATTCGAGGCTCTCACATGCTAATGGCCCGACATGCAAATGGGCACGTAGTGGTATGTCCACGAGCATTTCATACTTGTCCAGTGTCCACTTTAACGTGGTATCAAATTAGGTGTAAACAGTGTTCTGTGTTTTATCTTGTTCGATTATAAAGCCTACCATCTTAGGTGGTTATTTCCAACATTTTGCATATGACAACCAACTGGAGCTAATGAAAACCAAATTTCATAAAAAATAATTAAGACTGCACATTTTCATGGTTATTCTTGGAGCTATGTTTTTGCATGAACACAAGCAAGCCTGCAATTCTATTGCATAGTATGTGCATATTACCCAGACATATTATACCATTTAGCATTCGTGTAAAAAAAATACTACAGCTTTTCTGTTGAGAAGCTTTTGTAACTTTGAGACTTCAGATAAGCAGCCCAGTTATGAGATCTTTTATGTTTGGGGTGGCTTATAAGCGACTTATTCAGTGATGTACAAATCACCAGACTATGTGGAAACATGTCAAAAAGCTTTCACTTACCCTATTACACCATAAGCTGATGTGCATGTAAAAGAAATGTAAAAGTACTAGTTTCTCTCAAAAGGGGTATACTTTGGAGGAAATGGGCTGCCAATTTGATAACTTAAATTTACTGCTAAATACGCATTAGCAACGCTGCTCTATCAATATAATTGTATTACCATGAAAGCTCCAACAAATTATTTTTTACGGCTAAAAGCGGTTAAAAGTTGGTGTTTGTTTTGCTTTGCTGGGAACATGATAATTATGTAATAAAAGAATAAAATACAATTTAAATACACCATATAACTAAATATTACTCAAAATAAAGAAAGTTAGGAATTCAAATTTAACATAATCAAATTGAAAAACAAATATGGTATTGAAAACATTCTGCATATATTAAAAGCTAACTTGCATATGCTAAAAAATTAGTCTTGCTTAAAAGTATACACTTATGTTTAGGCATTGTAATATTTCCTTCAGATCCATATTTTATTCAGTTTATTTTCAGTTAGAAAAGCTTATTTTATAAATTTGGTTGGATATCTATCCAATTATGTGTGTCATTTGCAATTTATTTTGCTTTGAATAAATTCTTATACTCTTGATTTGAAATGCTAAGCACGTGTTTAATCCATTCCCCAAATATACATTTTCTGATGAAAATTTATCAAAAAGTTTTAAAATCGCTTTCTCTGTACCAAATGTAAAACTTTATGAATCAGTGGTACTTAAAATAGGGGTTTTCAAGTGATCATTTGTCAGCAGATACAATGTTGATTATAACCAAGCGACCAGTGGTCAACTTAAAACCTCACAAAGCTAACTGATCTGTGCATTTATTCAAAATCATATAAATTCCACGAAGTGCTTAGTATAAAAATCGCTCAACTGCCAATGAATTTTTCTACAGTGTACTTTACAAATTTAGTTAGGGGTTGTGACCAAAATGAATGTTTCCAAAAATAGTGACAATTACATATTAGGAATAACTGCTTCGCATACTTCTTTCCCAATTTGAAATACATATCATATAAAGTTCTAGGAAAATAAAGCAACTTTGTTTTTTTAAGTGGCACATATTTTGGACTCATGAAAGAGCCAATTTTATGCTAAATTTTGTGTTCTGCCAATTTGCAAGTTTTTTTATTGAAAAAAAAATTGATAATTTGAATAATGAGCCCAACATGCAATTCTGAGTGGAAGATTTTTGGAAACATTTATTTTGAACATGATCCATGAAATCATTTGATTTCTATGAAATTCATTGTTATTACTATTATTATACATAAAACCTGCTGTCTATTTGTACACAGTTTTTGTTTACAAATTACACTGTTGCTATAGCTTTATGTATACAAGTGTTTATAATAGAAATGGTTTATTTTCTAAATGCTAGTTTAAAAAAAAATACACTGTTACCATGATGTTATTACACCCCAAAAAAGCAACTGAATTGAGATTTTGGAAGACAAATGAAGGCATATAATTTGTAAATTTTTGATTTATTGTCAGTGCGGTAAGGGATTTTTTTATTTGCAGTAATATTATTTTGTTCATCAGTTTGTATTGAAGACTATAACAAGTTACGTCGGGGCATTGTATGATTTATAATTTTGATGAAATAATGTGAAAGTAAAGAAGGTGAAGAATTCCCATGATACCATATGAGTGACAAAGGAAAACCCTTTTGTTCATTAGGCAACATTCCTACAGCATGGTATAAAAAGGTTAAGTGCAACTGACATTTTTGCTGTAATGGGAAAGAGTTCCATATGTACCTCCCTATAAAATTCTACAGGAAACAAATCATTGTTATTATGGTCTTACACTAACAAATACCTTAACCCCTAAGTCCAAAAAATAAAAATTAATTTGTTACATGTAGAAGTTCGAAAGGGGTACATATGGAAATCTTGCCCTGGAGGGCATTGCAAATTTTGCTGGTTCCCTTTGAGCTTATACTCTGCAACCACTGGGAGAAACTACCAGGTCATCTTTCGGAAGTCATTTAGAGTTTCCAAGAGTTTGTCCCTGTTACTGGAGTCCCAAGCTTGTCAGAAACCAGCAAATCTCACAATTCATTATGGTAAATGCGATAGTAGTCAACCACCGACTAGTATAAACATCGATCCCAGAATTTGGCTCAAATGGGACCATTATCAGCAAACTTTATAGCTCATTGCCTGAATAGCACGGGCTTAAAAGTTTGCACAGTTCACGGAAAATGATCTCATTCATTTCTAGTTGAATGTTGAGATTAGCGCATATCATTTGTTAATTGGATTATCAAGTGCTCAAAATGCGAAATGTCTCATGGGATGATTCTTGAATGCAAAATTCTTGTGTTTTTGATAGACCTGTAAACAGAAGTTGTGCACTCAGGTGTAGACCAGGTTGTCGGTGTATTGGTACACCAACTTAGTATATTTGTTGCTTGTGAAGATACAATGCCCTCTCAAGCTGTGGCAGATTGTTAACATTTGCTAACTGCTCCCTGGAGCATTGCAGGTTGTGTGTGAGGATTACAGAGAATTGTTTTCAAGTAAAAATGACTATACTCTGTCCAGCTCGAAATACGAAGTAGCGATGCGGCGTATACATTGCACCGACTTTCAGTGCGCTGCAACTGAAATGCGGCACTGGGTATATGTACGCATTGTCACTTCATACTTCAGTTAAGACAAAGTATGGTACCATGACTGCATGATGGTACTAGCTACTAATGTAACAACATTGCTGCTGATATTTGTAGTGGGAAATCTCTTAAAAAGTACCATGGTGAAAGTCTGGTGGCAGAGAGAAATGAAAGATGATTGTTAGGTGTTACTAGCTACTGAAGTAACCTCATTGCAAATGAATGTAGTGGGATATCTCTTAAATAATACCAAAGTAAAGGTGATGTTGGAACACAGCTGTTTGAAGGTCTCATTTATTATGACAAAACCAGAATAAAACAAAAAATATCAACGACGACACAGTTTTGATAACTGATTTCGATTATTTAGTCAACTAACTACATCCTGAGCAAATTTGACGAAATTTCATAGCAGGCAAGATTTTGCTTTAAAATCTAGTTTTACACGTTTTTCTATGGAGAAAGGGCATAAACCTTTGTAAGTCTATTTGGCAAGATTCCCACAATGGATTATTCTGATTTTTGCAGAGATAATGGCTCTTGCATGTTCCTACTTATATCAGTTGTCAAAATTGTGTCGTCACTGCTTACATTTGTTCTAAAAATAAGAGACAATTTGCATTGGGTGAAACAGCTGTGGGAAAGAAATGAGTGTGATTGCATGGTGGTACTAGCTACCTAAGCAATGTTGTGGATTGATGTAGCGAGAAATCTCTTAAATAGTACCATGGTGCAATTAGGTAATCAAGCATAACTCAGGGCAGTCATGAGTTGTGGTTTATTCTTAAAGACATAAATATACACGTTTGTTTCTTTTCTTGGATATTTTAAATGTACGTCTGCATCCCTGCCAAAACAAGCCACTGTATATTGCATGTAAGCACAGTTCACGCAAGATATGCGCATATGTCAAGTCTAAGAAATTATGAGCCAGAGTATAAGGGGGAAACTGTTTTCTATTATTTTGTGTATGCATGGGTTTAACCATTTGGTGTCAAAGTCATTGATGGTGAATTTTTAGGAATTCAGCATGCTTTGACGTTCTAAACTTCATTTTCATCATTATTTCAGTTCTATTTTTTTTATGTTATGAAATGTCCATGATGAACTCTGGTAACAAGTTAATTTGCAAGAGCTTGTAGTTGACCAGAAGATATCGTTTGTATGTATATATTATACAATCAGTTTTTGTTTATATGCCGCATAAAGAGAGAAAAACAAAACTACTGAATAAACAAATTGCTACAATTACCTTACTACTTGGCAGTTCTTAATTGTGTGTTGTTTTTTGCAAATATCATTATTTTAGACATTTTGGAATAAATATGCTTTGCCCCAGGTTCGAATCCCACCCAAAATGTTCAATTTAGCTTCTATCCCTTTACCCCGATAAATAAGGAAAAATAAGAACAGTGTTACGGCTAGTGCATATAGTTGTCTAAAGTACATCCATTTTGAAGCTCATTCAACGGTTGTTTTTACTAGTGCAAGATCCATGCCCTTTTCAGGCTGTCCCATTTTGATTGAAAAGGTGTTACGGCTGTGTTTGTATCCTCATACTCAGTGGAAAATATGGATTGAGTTTATGCTTACTGTTAGGGGAATATAATAGGAGGCCACATCCCGAGTTTGAAGGTCCGTTTATATTTGCTTTTAACAATCCCCAATAGCCTCGTTCCCAAAACCTTTTACCAGATGTGGTCAACATTTTGGCATCTGAAGAAAGCTACTATTTTTCTCATTTACCTTGTGAAATCTTGGGACTATAGGATGTTTGAAAGTTATGAGCAAAAATGTGCTCCATTTTGGTTAAACAATATTAAAGGGAGATGGCACGATTTAAGTATGTAAAGTTTTCATCTTCACCCAAAAACCCCATCTTTAAACTTAAGTTTCGCGCCAATATTTCAATCTGTTATGATGCGAGAGCTAAAATCGTGATTTTATACGCCCAATAGAGTACTATGTAAAATTAATATTGGTTGACCAAATTGAGGCACATTTTTGCTCATAACTTCCAATTAAACATCCTTTAGCCCTAAAATTTCACAGGGTAAATGAGGAAAAATAGTAGCTTTCTTCCAATACCAAAACCTGGGGTTCTGGAGATGAGGCTATTTGCGATTGGACCATGGCCCTTTAATTTTACAATCTCAAATATTGGTGTGAAACTTTACAGAAGCGGTTTTGAGGTGAAAAGGTTATTCTATCAAGAAAACTTCATATACTGAAAGGGGCATTTTGTGAACTACGGTCTTCTCTTCCCTCCCCCCCAACTTGCCTAAGTATACAGGGCGTATCAATAAAAACGCAACAAAACTTCCAATTTTTGTGGTAATTGTGTAAAATTACATCAAAATAATTAATGCCATCTTAAAGCCACATATCTCCTCTTTCCAAAGATAGGTACTGTAAGAGTGGAAATTTTCGCGCTAATTAATTTTCGCGCTTTTCTGAGCTAGCTGGGAAATTAAAACCGCAAAACTGGTTATTTGTGGTTAGGGTCTATGTGGGGATAGCTGACAAAGGAGCCGATTTAAAAACAAGCAAAAATGTTAAAAATCGCTGAACGCGAAAAAATTACACGCGCGAAAATTTCACTTTTACAGCGTTTTTTTAATTGTTCAGTGCACAGAGTAATTAATTGTTTTTGAATAATGGACAAAGTGGCTTGCCACCAGATTCAAGTAATGCTAACACCAATCCTATTCAATTTTCCCTCTCTTCTCACTTCAGTCATGCAAGTGAATGGGATTTGTATTGAAACTTGGTCCCAAGCCGACATTGTGCAAAAACAATAATCGGTTATCCATGACCGCACATGAATGAATTACCTATCATTGGCAGTGAGACAGCAGGTCACGCTGGCATGCTTTATTTTCATTTTTACATGAAAACAATGGTGCAGCGCTGACCTCTCCAGTTGGTAGAAAACGTTTAAACAACTTTGTTTTTGGGGCTCGTAAATATGTTGTTTCATTTTACAAATATTGCAGAAATGTTGCTAAAAGTCTACTTCATACCTCAGATGGTATAATTATAATTATATTTTTGGGGTTGAAAAACAAGGATGAAAAGTGAAAAAAAATAGTGTTTAAATAATGCGTGGTTTTGACAAATTCAGGAGCCCCACATCATATTAAAGTTGACCAAATCATAAAAAAACATCTTATCTGTAAAAAAGTCTGTGCACGTGAAGCTGTATCTGTTTTGAGAAAGCGAAGACCACGGTTAGTTCATAGATTGCCAGTTTAAACATGAATTCCCCTATACTTTAACATGGCGAAAAACATCACTGATTTGCACTACAGACCTGTGTGGGGAATCAAACAAAGAACAAGAGGACGCGTGTCTTGTGTTTGTGCAATCCATGCCTTCTGACCTCGTATAACAATTTCTACGGTTATCAATTGTGGTCACTGTGACCTCAGGACTGACCTGTTGGAAAGAGGGGATTTGTGGCTTAAGATGGCAATAGTTAATTTTGGATTATTTTACACAAATTAACATACCAAAATTGGGAAGTGTTTGGTTGGTTGCATTTTATTGGTACGCACGGTATAGCATTCTGCCTAATCTTGTTGCAAATAAGATCTACTCTAGACGAAATTTTGTTATTTTGTATTTTCTGTCCATCAATGAACAGAAACACGGCAAACTCGTATTTTACGCGCGATGCGTAAATTGTCCCCGCCGAATGTCGCGATCAATAACTTGAGATGAATGCAACTACAAAGCCCACGCGACACGCCTCCCCTTCCCCCACACCCTCACCAGCAACACGCACTCACTGCCCGCTCCCACCACCAAGCCCCCTCCGCCACATTGGCCACTTTCCTCCCCTCAACTCCTTCACCCCCTCCCTCTCCCCACCCCCCTGTCCCCCCCCCACCTCCCTCCCACCACCCTCAATACCCAACCCCCTTCCAAACAACCCCACCCCCCCTCCCTAGTATCCAGTAGCGAATTTGCCTATCTACCTCCGTTTCGAGATACACAATAGTGCATATTTAATTAGCTCATTTGCATATCAAGTCGGCATATGCACATACTTTCAAATTGCCAAAAAGATGGCCCCATGATAGGCTTTCATGCGTGCGTAATTTGTCCCCCCCGCCGAACGAGTTCGGAACGGGACTAATGAAATGAGCCAGGCGTCCCGTCCGTCGTCTGTGATAAAAATGTTAAGCCATGTTGTATACCATTTATCTGGAGTTCGAAGGGCGACAATGATGAACTTGGTGGAAAAGAAGCGGGTTGAGAGTTCTCGACCTGATTAATTCTGGGCGTAATATGCTAATTAAGTATCTAATTTGCAATTTGATGAGAATTTTCCTGCCAAGGCTTGTGTACAAGTTTTTCTGGATTTGCGTCAGCGTCTATGATTTAACTTGGTGGAAGGAAGCGGACTGAGAAGTTCTTGCCCTGATTAATTTTGGGCGTATTTCGGGCATAGTTGAGTATTCAATGAGCTCAATGAATATGCAAAAAATCAGTGAAATTGCTATATTTTTAAAGGGTAACATTGGATACTCAAAATTCCTGCGCTGCATAATAGCCTATCATGGGGCACATCTTTTTTGGCAATTTGAAAGTATGTGATATATGCGGCTTAGGTCTGCAAATGAGCTAATTAAATATGCCTAATCTGTAATCTCTGAAACAGTACATTGGATAGGCAAAATCCTTTGCTACATGAGACCTCCTATGCTATGGCGAGGGGGTGAGGTGTTTGGGGAGGGGTGGGGTGTTGGGGAGGGGGGTTGGTGTTAGAGAGTGGGTTGTTGGTGAGGGGGTAGGTGTTGCGGGTGTTGGTTCTGGGACGGGGGGGTTGGTATTGTCGGGGTGTTGGGAGGGTGTGGGGTTTGCACGTTGTTGGTGGAGGCCGTGGTTGGCGTGTGTGCCGTGTTGTTTGGGTCGGGTGCTAGTTCGTGTTTGCAGGATTTTGCGGAGGATTAGATTTTGGTCTGGGTGTTTGTTGAGGGCATTTGCGGGGTTGCGGGTGTGGGGAAAGGGGGGGCGTGTTATAGGGTATTGGGGTAAGGTTTGGGGTTTTGAGGGGTTTTAAGGAGGGGGTGGGGTGTTGGCGGGGGGTGTTGGGGGAGTTGTGGGGGGCGTGGGGTTTTTGCGGGGTGTTGGGGAGAGGTGGAGTGTTGCGTGGTATTGGGAGGGGGTAGGGTATAGAAGTTGCATTTACACATGTTAGTGGTTGCAACATTCGGCGGGACATATTTTACTCATCCCGTAATTACAAGTTCGCCTTGTTTTAAGTATCCTCATGTACCGTTTCAAAAATATAGCATTAACGCTTGATGTTTGCATATTAATATGCTCTTTGCATACTCAATTTGCCATGAGATACTCCCCAAATTTAATCAGGGTCGAGAACCTCTTCCGCCTGCTTCCTTCCACCAAGTTACACACCATTACACGTCTTAATGGAAATGCCAGAAAACTTGTTACCCCACGGCCTTGCGGAAAATTTTCGTTAAATTAACAAAAATGCAAATTAATATCTTAATAAGCATAGTTACGCCCAAATCAATCAGGTTGAAACTCATCAACCTGCTTCCTCCTCCAACCAAGTTAAATCATTGTCACCCTTACGGAACTCCAGATAAAAAGCGATCCAACGGGGGTTTGACATTTTAATCACGGACGATGCTCATTCATAGTCCCCATTAGAACTAATTTCGGCGGGGACAATTACAACTCAGTGGCCTATGGTGTACACTGAGACACAAAAAACACTTAACATAGAAAATGCAACTTTCAAATCAATTGACTTTTTTGTTTTCTGGCCACTAAATATATTCCCTTGCAAAATAGCTTAAACCATAACCAAAATAAAAGAGCTATGATCAGCGAAATGCAACTGACACTTTCAAAATTAGTACGAGTAACTTTTGTGCCTATTCAGAAGGCTAGAATGAACTTTAAATTGATACACTATCCTTTCCTATTGCTTTGAAACATTGGGAACTTCATTCTAAAGGTTTGAAATATAACTTTGGTGAAGTGAAATTACCTAAGAATTTCTTACGTATTTTGTTTTCTTAAGGTTTCTTATTTTTATGTCTTTCACTTTTTATCATTTAAATTTTAACTAAATAATCTTTAAAATTATAAGTGTTTGTAAATACAAAAAAAATAACAGCATTTATATAGTAAATTACCTATATCTCCTAGAAGATGGATAAAATCAAATTTAATTAAGGGCATGCAATAACTCTGAAATTTGCTTTAGCCCCTTAGGAATGATCACCAATATGATCTCATACGCCATGCAATATGTATTACGGGTTAACATTTTGACCACAACATACGACCAGAATAACCTATGCCTCCTTCTGCAATTCCTTGCAGACGACGACGACACAAAATTATCCTTGTCATCTGTGAACCAATGACGCCCCTTAAAAACTGTCCGGTAGTGCTTATGGCAATATTTTTAGTTTCCCTGCATAGTTACATTTTTGAACCCTAACTTTTGAATGAAAGCCCGATTGTTGGACAAAAAAACATTTTATTCTCAAACAATTTTTCAATTTAAATTTTTTATTTTTTTTATTTTTTTTATGTAAATTAAAATTAATCATAGAGTTTTTTTTTACTTTTTTTATTATTTTTAAATTTAGCAGTTTTTAGCTAATTTTTTGTTTTTTTTATTGGCAGACTTAACTACTTCTCCCTTGAGAAAAAAAGTGCTTGATTAAATTTAGAATGTGTTATGAGTTACTGTGCAACTGCTATATCTAACTCTCCTTGAGTTCCTGTATAAAATCTGACTGCAAATAATTACTGGTGAACATTGTTATAAGATCCCACAAGAAAACAATCCTTAACACTAGAGCAGTAAAACTTATGCTTGCTCCAGGACCGAATAAAAGAGTCATCTTACCCCGCCTCCAACCATGAAATATAATGTTCACCCCTCAAACCCCTACCAGGACACCAGGAGCACTGTCAATTTGCATTGTCCTTGCAAGTTTGATATAGGAAGGGTGGTCCATGGTTCTTCAGATATCGCACACCAGAATACGGACACAACACGCAGAACATACACAATCACGACAAGACCAGTTGCATCGCACATCAGGCACAAACCACTTTGTTCATGACAAAGTGGAGAATGCACCAAGTCTGTGCTATCTTTTGAACTAAATTAACACCACACAATGTTAAAGTTTGGACATGTAGCATCAAAGATGCCCTCCTTTAATCAAACCATGAAGCAATTTACAATGTAACATTCTAATCCCACATGCACATGGAGTCCTCTAATATTACTACTTTTGTTCTACTAAAATGATCATAAGTGTATCAAATAATGCATAAATGGTGAAGGGTTTGACGCAATGCATCTTGGGATATAGCACTACATCATCTTTTTTATACTTTAAAAAAAAATCACACTATTAGATGTTTCTGGTGAGTTGGTTTTCATGGTCCTTCTTTATATCAGCTTTTTTAAAAATTGGGGGCCATTATAGGTTAAGATAATCTGAGGCGTCTATGTTACAACATAATCGGGAAACAAAAATAACACTTAAAAATACATTCAGATCCCCAGCCCCGCCCAGCTTGTAATATCACAATAAATAAATGAATCTGTCCATCGCACGATACCACAGGCCAAGATGAAATCATTCGATCCACTGAAATTTCCACTTAACTGGTCATTACTAACAATATTCCACCACAACCAGCCGATACCTTTCGGGGTAATGCCCAGAAAGCAACTGGTGGCTGTTTTTGCAGCGAATAGCACTGTAGGATATCAATGGTTTTTGTTTTAGAGTGACCAACTGAATTGGCATAGTCCAGCAAAGTCACGGGTTTAAAAAAAAAACATCAGTGGTATAAAACGGCTAGTAAAGAATGTGCCTATACCAAGTTGCCATAGTATGTACACTTAATTGATACTTAACTCACTGACTACCCCTATGTGATCCCTACAATCAAAATTAACCAAAAATTAGTTGACCAGAAATTGCTCATTGATAGAAGCCCAAGTTCAACATATTAATGTCAGCAAACACAGAACTTTGCCACTGGGTATGTGATCAATATCAACTGAAAACTTGGCTGGCTTGTTTTGTGTAAGAAGTGTTTTTTTTTGGTCACACACAGCAGACAAGATATTGCAAGAAATTTCTACAAGTGGATATGAAGTTTCATCATGATTGCTCATTTGTTGAAATGTTTCTTTATGGACAAAAATTGGTTGAGCTGGGTGGATAAATCTGGAGAAATATTGATTGTACAGACCACATAAACTTGTAACTGTTTACTTGAGAAAAGCCAGTGTTTCCATTGGTCAAATTCAAATAGTACAATGATGGGGGCCAGTAACATACAGAGAGGTCAAATGGGGTCTGTGATAATTAGAAATGCATACCACTTTCAGATGGGTACTTGCATCAGTCTCTTACACAACCATCACGCTCACTTTGACAAGTACATAAATACTGAATTTGATTAAAAAAATTAATGTACTCAAGTGTTAAGAAAGAGGAAAATCTGCCCTCTGTATGTTGCATGTCCACCCTAGTTACTTTCTGCCCAATGAAAACCCTTCACTTCCCTTAAAATCAACAATTGGTTATAAAAATAATTTTCATTAATATTAAGGGGGTTTCATCATGCCCATTACTGTGTAAAGTGCTATTCCATACTTTACATGTCGTTGGTACCTTGTCCAATTACAAAAATCAATTGGATAGTACATAGAATTGTAGTAGTGTATGCATGGCAATTTTTGGAACAAATAGATTTATCTTTATTGTACCATTATCACCCCACATTTGAGCTAACATTAAAAGTCCCACACACATAAGTTAGCTTTTTATAATTAAAAAAATTGCCACCAAGTGGACTGTTTTTCTTTACATTATACACATCACTGTCCCTGGTTATGTACTAATTCAGCCCCCTAAGTGAACTCAATAAAAGCTGATGATAACTGCATACCACACATGTCATCAGGGTCATTCAAAGAGGTTTGAGACTTATCTACTGCATGATCTGATAAAAGCCATACTTTTATTTGGTATATGCATAGTTATATATTTGAAGACGGCATGCTGTTCAGTTTGACTATGCAGCATTCTATAACAATTCTTCCAACAAAATAACTCGTACCATTTCCAACAGTACCACAGTGGTTACTTTTATTTGCAAGTCCTTAACTTTTTACGTATGACAGGACTTCAGCATTAAGTACATTTTTTTTAAACAGTTGGGGTTTTAACCCCATATGATTTCCCCTTTTTCCAGACCCCCCCCCCTCTTCAAAGATATGACCCTGTAAGTTGATAAAAAAAAAATTATAACTTTTTTCTAGTCACAATTAAGCTCAAATATGCTTCATTAACCTTGTGCTATTCTGACAAACCCTCATTCCTCTAAGGGTCAATTTTGGTTTGAACACAAAATATTAGCTTGTCCCTCCCCATCTGACATGATCTATATGGGGAGATTTACAAGACCCACAAAATGCTACCCTCCCAACTCCTACCCTTGATTGACAATCAACTTCAAACCCCAGACACTTATCCACCAATTTTAGAAGCAGTATATAAGGTCAGGTCACTGGAGTCCTATTATATACTGACAAAGTAATTGAAAAGCATATCTGAAAGTACATATTTTGAGTTGTATAGCATTTAAGACATGTTGTACTCTGACTACATGCTCGGCCAACATGAATCATATCTTGTTTTAATCACACTGGCCAGCTTTTCTCCAAGGACATCACATAGCTTCTATTTTGACTTCAAGTATAATGTACCCGATTAAAAAATCAAAATCCAAACGAGACAGGGGAGTCTGAAGGGTGTGATGTGGAGACAAAACAATCTTTAATTATTCTTGTACCCTTCATAAAAATCGCTTATGTTGACCGTGATCAGTAAAGGGGTTAAAATTACCCTTAGACTTCCGGTAGTCCCGAGGCTATGCCTCCAAGTCTAAATTTGAAATTCTCTAAAGTACAATGACTGAAAAAGGAAGGGTTAACCATTTTTTACAGACAGATGACAACACACACACACACACACAGCTAGTTTCATAATTCTGTCAAACTTGTTTGGCATAGACAACAATTACTAATTTTAGCACCTGCACAAATCCAATATTTGGATGTTTTATTGAATTCAATCTAATAATTATGTGATTAGGCGCACTGAAGTCATGCCTCATGTAGGAATTTTTGTGCTAGTTTTAGGGTTTTTTTAAACAGGCTTTCAAAGATGAACTCAACACCACTTTATCAAACCCTTACCCTCAGCAAAGGCCATACTAAACACTTTGCAAGTATTCCAGCTCTGCTTGGAGATTGCCTTGAATAACATTTAACGATAAAGATCTGTTTGCCAGGTTCCAACATTCAAAATATCCGTCATCTTGAGTTGCATAGCTTGTGTCTGTGTCCAGGAAACTTGCTTCTTTGAAGTTAACATGCATACTATGTCTATTTCCTAATTGAGAATGCTTTTTGATACAGTAATAAATATAATCTTCTTATAAACAATTTTGCAGTCACAATATCTCAAAACTTTCTGCATGACCCTCATAACTTGCAACCATGACCCAAGTAAACCTTGAGTGTGCTAGCGTGTCTTTGTAACATACTTCAGAAATGCTTGGTTTACCTTCCAAAACAAGGAAGGGAAATCCTGAGAAAATGCTCCATTTCAATCCCAATGCTCTGACATTACATATTAACATAAGGCCAAAAAAAGTTTGTCTCAGAAGAAATGTGAAAAATGCAAATGCAAAATGTGATTTTTCGGCAAAAAATGTTAAGCAATGCGATTTTAAAAAAAATTGATGCATTTTTGACCCACTTTTTTCAGCCGCTTGACGGCTGAATTTTCATTATTTAATTTTTCAAAAAATTTTTTATTTTGTTTGAGTTAATCTATAAAAAAAATAATACGCTAAAGACCAACTTTAAATGTGCACGGTCTTCTGAGACAACTTGTTTTTTTTTTTTCTTGGCCTAATCAAATTGGTTTGAATTTTTATGTGGTATGAGTTATTTGATGACGAATTCCCAGTTTTTGTCCAACCTATAGGCTGTTCGTCACTGAGGTAGACCATGGGGTTCGTTGATTGGTTATTTCTTGCCTCCACATAAATTAAGTGACGCAAATACAAAATAAAATCCCTTGCTGCCATACATTGAACACGCAAACAGCCCTGGTATACTCCATTTCCCTACCCCGTGCGTGACGTCAGCACGAGATTTGATGGGTCCTCACCAAGCGCCATATCTACACTGCATAAAGGAGGTAGAGAATGGACTATAAATTCCGTATGGTTATAACGCAAATAGTGGTTTTTGAGAGATGAAAAATCATTTTGGAGCCATCTTAAAAAAACGCAGTGGCCCAAACTGGCTTTTTGTACTCAGTTGAATGCATATTGCAATGGAGATTGAATATGGTTGTGAAAAAGCAGAGTTTTGAAACAGTTGATAAAAAAATGATCTTAGCAGCCCTCATACACATTGCGGCTGATAATCAGCCCATACAATAATGGAATTTTGGAAAGAGATTTCAAACATGCCTATTTGTTTGTAGTCAACAAGGCTACCAACTTGAAAGACCCAAACTTTGGTGGTGGCAAGTCAATCATACAGACATTCCTATTTGGTTTGGTTGGCAAAAGAGCACCTGAAATTGATTCTTACAAATTTCACACATTTTCATATTCAAAAGTGAAATAAAAAGAAAACGTCTTTAATACAGACACAGAATAATTTTTTTATAAAATGGTCAAGTTGTGCTTTCACTTAAGTATGAGATATTTTCCCCAGTTTGCATGAGAATGTGTGAGAAGTGCTCAGAATTCAAACGGTATGAAATTGGATACCATCCTTTGCCCATGGCAACACATTAACCCAATTTAACATCTAAAGGCAAGAACCAAAATGGAAGTAAATTTGTTTAAATAGTGACAATAATTACAGTGACAAATTGTACCAAATTCAGCTCAGCTTCTTCTTAGAAACCTGGGTGAGGATTTTAGGAAATTTGGTAAAATAAGAGGTTGTCAAATGAAATGCTAACTTATATATGGCATATGTGAGGCTTCACCAGATTCGTGTAATATACTACTATATTACTGGTTTTAACTACTAGTCTTATTGAAAAACAGAATCAATTAAAGTACAAACTGGTATATCAATTGAATGGTGATAATTAATAAATGAAATCAAAATGTTTTCATTACATGAAATAAGCTTCAGCAAAAAAATTATACAATGTTCTTAATAATAAAAGTTTGAATTCCTTTTTAAAGCTGCTCATCAATATGTGGCTGGTCAGTGCATCTTAACAGTTTCCCCCTGGGCTCTCATCAAATAGACTTGACTGAAAGCTAGTTCATTGGGGGAGAACCCTTCTCTTTGTCAAGTTTACTCAATTTTTAAATATCTGTGGACTTCGGCAAAAGTACAATCACTTCTGCAATCACTTTATTTTTGCCCTTACCGTTTTTGAGATTTGTACGCCCTAAACTTCATTTGGCCATTATTTTTTTAACTTAGAGAAACATATTATGCTTCATGTTCTGTGAACATTATTTAGTGGCATTCTGTCCAAAAAGAAGCTCTGTTTCATTTTGTTGTACTAGTGCAATAGCTCTAATTGATACAGTCTTTTACTGCCATGTATTTACTATAACTATCTTTCCTTGATTCCTTTGGTCCGTGGCCTTGAAATGTTTTTTTCAGGTGACTGGTCACCAAAAATAATTTCAGACCGACTTAGCCAAAGACTTGGCCTAATAACTCCATGGTTTTGGTTTGGAATATCTGACAAATGGCAGCTATGCACTTATGACCTTGTTTGCCTCACAATGATTTACATCTTAACAGTTGTTATGAAAGCAGTGATGAATAGCCCCTTAGAAGAATGCATGTGGGAGTATGGCAGCATGTTTCTTTAATAATGTTTGTGAACATTGTTTCTTTGATAATGTTCTGGGAACAACAGTTAATTGCACTTTGCACATTTTCTCAACAAAGAAATCAAGTCAAATTTTGTTACAGTGGTCAGTAACCCTTGATTTTATTGCATAGTACCCATTCCACAGCAGGTTATCTCATTCACACGGTTTACTGCCCGACTCAGTGCAGCTATACCAGACGCGGTTCCACGCCAGCGCTTAAAACCACGTCCCTGTTCAATCGCAATTTGAAATGCTAAATTGAAGTTACCAAATCCAGAGGGGAACCTACTGTACCTTCTGGAAGTTTTTTATGTTCAAAGACATACATTAAATCATTTGACTTGCAGATATTTGGCTGTTGTTTGAAGTCAGCTCCTAAACAGTAGTGGATTCAGGTAAGGGGTTTCAGTTATGACCCCCACCCCAAATGCTCTGCTCAGCTCATTTAATGTATTTCAGGTCCCCTGGTAATATGATTGTCTAAATCTGCTATGACTAAAGGTCACACTCAGTTGAACAGTGGGACAATTGAAATGGGAACATTTTAGCCAATTTTGGTTGTCTCCGTTTTGTGGCTGCATCCAAATAAAAGCTATCACTAATAAGGGTAGTTAACTCATGGTGTTTCACATTGATACTTGAGCAACTCTTTGACAGAAGTGCAAAATCAGGCCACCATACCATACTTCTAGGTGATAATACAGGTGTGTGTCCCTTCCAAAGACGTTCATTGAACCAGATAATAAAGTATTGAATGTGATCAAACCAATTGGGTGTGAGGGGCAATCATCAAAATAATTCTAAGCAGTCCCGCACATGACACTTGAATTCAATTATATTGTTAGGCAACGCAGTGTATGAGAATGTGGTATTTTGAATGGATGCAGAGTAACCGCTTTATCAGTGATCCATCAAGCAACTGCCCAGGCTTTGACCTACCCAGGCATGCGTGGACAAAGCTGAACTGCCTGCATAGTGGTGTCGGATGCTCTAAAACCAGTCTGTTCAGATGGGGTTTGGTCGAAAGCCTAGTCTGTGAGTGCAGTGCAGAAGAGCAGACAGCTGATCACATCATCACAGTCTGCCCTCTCACAGGCTACCAAATGGTACCCCAGGTCTGATGGAAGTTGATGGCACCACCAAGGAATGGCTGATTCACAGAGGTGCTTGACTTAAGCAGAATTGAGTTGTCCTAAAAAGTTTTTCTAGTAACAAAGTGTATGACTCTTATTTGTTATGCAAGGGCTAAAATCAACCTTAAGCTTATTGTTAATGACAAAACCTCCAAGATTAAAACTTAATTATCTATGCTGAAGTATTATACCTTAGGATATAACAATGGGAAGTTTACAGTGAAAGACCTGAGAACAGTGATATTACCACCAGTTTGTTGAGGCAAAAATTTCAATTATTTATATGTTTACAGTAGGACCTCAAGTATTTCTCTATCTCTCTGCAACTTGCATTTTCTACAGAGTACACAGGCAACTTCTATTGTGAGAACAAAGCATTAACAAAGGCTAGGCTAAAAATGTAGTTGACTTGGTCTAACAGCCCCAAAAGTTGTCATTTGGATCCCTCTTCCTTTTTTCAGCATAAAAAAAAACACTTGGGCTGGGGGTATATTTTACAGAAAGCACTTTTCTTGACTCAATAACAATTACAATAATGTAGGGACTTGTCGACATCTTTGCATGGTATGCATCAGGCCAGGTCAACAACCTTTTTAGCTGGATTTTCTTGAATTTAGAGCCCAATTTACTTTTCTGTATGCCCATCATAGGAAGAATTGCATTGGCTTAACCATTCATTTTTTTTACAAAAGAATTTGGACACAAACCCAGTCATTGTCAAAGAACACAACCTTTACAGGGGGGGAAACAAAAACCTCAATAAAAGGACCTTATGCTTGATTGATAAACTTTGCACAGAACTGCAAGAAAACCTGACATACAATGCAAGAGAGTCAAAGAGCAACATAAAGCCCTTAATGCATTTTTTTCCCCTGGAAAATCAGTACAAAAAGTAGCGCTACTACCTCCATAGAATTATCTGAAATACGGTCCACATTTTATCATACCAAATGCAAGGATATTCTTATCTCTACTCACTACCAGCTGCATTATCCCAATACCCAAGGGCACAGTTCTTAACCTGATATAACACTGAACTCATACAGAGTCTTCTGGGTATTATACATCATAGCCAAGATAAATATCTTAGTACAGCAGTGCATAGCATACATGGAACTTTGCCCTGGACTATGAGAGTGGCAGAGCTTGCAGTGACTGCCAAGTCTAGGTACTATATTTTGTTCTATAAATTAATATTGAAGATTAACATCATTTGTTTCCGTCGTATCTTACTCAATCATAGAAAAAACAGTACTTAACCTGATGGGGTAGGTATACTGGTATATAACAGAGGTCACGAATGGTATATGTATATAAACATGGGTGATGTGTATGACGGAAGGCAAACATCCACGAAAGAAAGGTCAAGGGTCAAACATAGTGATAGATGTTACAGTTTTATGAGAGGATTCATAGCGGTCTATGCCAAGATGAGTGGAGTTGTTTGAAACAGTCTGTTAGGTATGACATTACACATAAGACATTTTATTGTCCATTTTTTATGTCGCTCTTGATTTTGGCCTAGGCCCGTACCACTCGCATCCAATTAGGCTGAAAGGATCCGCCAGCAACTGTGTTCTGAAAGGTTAGTGCGCGAGACACTGTTGAGAATTTGAAATGCAGAGATAACAATGTGCTTTACAGTCAGACAACAGGTATTTTGAACCAATCCCATAATGCATTGCAGTGTGCTAATACTGTACTAAATACATATCAGTACTTAGGGGTCACAAAATATTTCATGATCATGATGAAAATTCCTTAATAGCACTTTGTGCGCTAAAATGAGTGTAAAAGTCAGGGTTTTTTACATTAAGAATAGGATATTTGTGGGATCACATGACCTTACTGAGGTTTAATTTCCCAAAACTGGTGCATTGTGGGATGGACTCAATACATCCTCTGACAGTTAGACATAACTAACCTGAGCAGACACGCAGAAAGCAACAATAAAGAGGTCCAATTGCAAACCGTCATTACTGGTATTGGCCCTAAGAGTGTGCTGTAATTTACAATAGCAGTGGCAAACATACCTTTGGACACTTCAAAGAAAGTTCCTTAAACTGCCACATTGCAGCACACTCTGGACTAAGCCCTGTGGTTTGTGATGATACTTTGTCAACTGACACAGAATCCAGATCATTGGATCATGTTCCACTTTCTCAACATTGAAATCTATGAACCCTCCCTAACACAAAGGAGTACCATACCAGAAAAGATAAATACAAAGTATACAAATGCCTGGTACATCACTTTATATAAATATTTCAGCAAGTTCATTCAGTAAGGAAAACCTGTACCCTTGAACACAGGTGGGTGGCACATTCATAACAGTATGGCAGGGGGGTGTTTTGTGTTTCTGTCCAGTCTTTAAGGCCTTCACGGGGGATCCCCTCCCAGTAGTAGGACTGTATAAGGCTCGTACAGGGGGATCCCTCCATTTTGATAACACACTGGTTAGGCGGCCCAGGGATCCGCATCTATAATTATCATTATCATCATCATTATTAATATAACACAAAAAGATATATATAAGGCTACTCGGGGGAACCACTCTTATAATTGAGTGTTAAAGCTACCCCTTGAAGTACTGCTTTCGCTTCGTTTGATTGGGCCTCCGTTACCGGGGATCATGGCTGAGTCAAGGACCATGCTGGCACGACCACCAAATGCGTCTTGCCTAATGTCGTCTATCGATAGGCCTTGGAGTCCCATCTCGGCGCTGTCACTATCAAATGTGTCAATTTCCCGCTGCTGCTGATCAAGGAGATGGCGTATTCTTTCTGTTTTTTCTGTTTGTAAACGGACGCTATCCTCGTCAATCTAAAAACAAAATGTTATAGCATAATTGTCTTTTAGTTATACATCACTGTTATATTACTTTTATGCAATACTTTATATCAGTTTCCTAGTGTGTTCAAAATTTACAAGAATAACCAAATGCAATGCATGGTTTAGAGCAGTGGCAATTTAAAAAACAATTCCACACAAAAACTACAATGAATCTGTGTAAACCTGTTATTATCATATGAAAAATTACTTGAGGAAATCAAAATGAATGCTTCTACATTTGTCATACAAAGCTTGTGAATATTGGATTATGGTCCAAAAGAATTGAATTTGTCCATTTTGAATAGTTACTCAAACATCACATGATTTACCCAATAACTCATGGGTGTTATTTGGGGACTTCTCTACATATTTTTGATAACAACTTAACCATACCCTTGGTCATGGCTCAAAAAAAAGTTGGGAATTTGGTAAGCTCCTTCTTGGAAGATGCACAAACTGTGCAGAAAATCTGAGCTAACTGAAACTTTTGATGATGAAACTGACTTAAACCTTTCTGAAAAATTAACAAAATCATAATCTCCTTTCCAGGAAATAAATATTTTTTCAAGCCATGCCCTTAGCTCATTTTTTTGGTGAGTGAAAGCACACACAATGAGAGAAAGCATGTATGATGGGGTAAAGGCTCTGCATAACCTTCAGCTTACCTTTTGTTCGAGTCTAGCCCGGCGTATTGACACTCTCTCCTCCATGTCTTTCTTTTCCCTGTCGTGCTGGCCCTCAAGATGAAGCCGCGTCTTGCTTTGGTATGCATGAAGAAGCTCCATTTCCTGCCGTAACTTCTCCTCTAGCTCCTTGCACTCCCTTTCTTGTGACTCATCGAGTTTTAACTGCAAAACAAATCAGATGAATGCATTATATTAATCGCAATGAGTGACTTTTGGTCAGTGGACTACCTCAATGTTTCACCTTAATGAGTATAGACCTTTCCAGCCACTGTTCGGAATCTTTTGAAGTTCAGAATGTGACATGTGCAGTAAACAAGACTACAACCCACCAATCACAAACTGGCATGGGATTGTCTAGACCGATGTTATTGCTCACACCAATCAATAACAGTGCCGTTTCAATTGATACAGCGCATTGAACATGTTGTCAAGAAGCAATCAAATCACCACAACTGAATTGGTTCATGTTTTCAATTTGGAAGATGGATGCACTCAATGTCATGTCAATTTCAGGAATGCGCTGCATGTTAGAAAAATCCTCCTGACAAGGTCTGTAACTTGCCCGTTTTAAGCTCAAATTACGTAGGATATAAATCATCAGACTTGGCCAATTGTGTGCCCTAAAATCTAGGATAACTGGTTACAGTTTGATTGGTCAATTGCTTTCATCAAAAATTCTATCAAAAAACCAGTTGTGTAGTCAAGACAAACAGGTCTGAGACCAAGACCTGGCCAACCTGGTCTTGAGACCAGTCTCGAGGCCGAGACTAGCGGTCTTGACTACACCACTGTCAAAAAACCTAAACCGAATCTAAACAATATTGGGCTTCCTTCATGCTTGTCACTAGAAGCTAAATCGGTAAATCATTGATTTCCAGGATGGTCATCTTTCTTATCCTTTTCATCAATTTCTTTATAATTCTCCAACACATCTCCTCAGCCCCCACACTTATGGATATGCCTACTTCTACTCCATTCCATCCTTTCATCAATCTGTTTTGACTCACTGATTGCGACTCAAGCATTTTGACTCACTGATTGTGACTCAAGCATTTTTACTGCGACTCAAGCATTTTGACTCACAGATTGTGACTTGCTGATTGTGACTCACAGATTGTGACTCACTGATTGTGACTCAAGCATTTTGACTCACTGATTGTGACTCAAGCATTTTGACTCACTGATTGTGACTCAGCATTTTGACTCACTGATTGTGACTCAAGCATTTCCTGAATGCTTAGTCTGTACTGCTCTCCCAGTGTGGCCATCTTCCTCATCTTCTCCTCCCTCAGTTTCTTGATGACTGTCTTGTGCTTCTCCCTAGGCGTAGTCTGCAGCATCTGACCTTGAAGGGCCTTGTATTGCTTCATCTGAGTCTTGCAGGCATCTCGGTACTGTCTCTTAATTGACTGCTCCTTGGCCTGTGGATGAGAACATACCAAGATAAGACTGGTTGTAAGTTAACAAGTAGTGTTGTAAGGGATTGCATATCATATTCTATGTTAATCAGTCATCAAGATGAGTATTAGAATACATACAATAATGGGATCATTATCTTCACTTTTGTGAAGACCTGTAAAAATATTGGGGATTTAGTAATATTGTACTTGGTGACATTAAGGGTCAACAGAAAATTAATGTCCCTCAACAAATTCTGTGCAATTAGGTGGTCTCAAAATGCATAATTAAATGCTTCAATGGCCCATGTTAATCTTATTCACACACACACAATATTTTGAAATATCTTTTTTCAAGACCTGCAACAGATTGATGACAATCTGCTACAAGTTGATTTCTTGAATGTCTAGTCACTATCCTGTGAGCTGAACTCCTGTAAGTCTCACACACAAATATGGCTGTCAGATATGCAAGACTGCATGAATATGGGCATCATACTTGTCGGATGTATAAATATGGGTGCCAGACTAACAGGCATTAAACCCTTTCCATTACTGCCCTTATTCTGATGGTATTCATCCCTAAACATCAAGAGAGTCTGCATCTCCTGTCATATAGGAGTACACTTTCATTTACCACAGATTTTATTTAACTTTTTTTATAAACCCACATGCAAAAAGGATATCATGTGTTGGGAAATTAAAGTTGTCTACTCCCCTCTGTCAAATTGATAATAATGCAAATTAAACTAAGACAAAAGGCAGTATCCTCCAATTTATTTCAACACATTTATAACCTTATTCCATGTTGGGAGTCACAGAAAGTGATCACAAAAACCATGGTCAAGGCAAGTATACTGTTAGTCAACTGAATACATAATACACCCTTATACCCCAATGGTCATTTTGGAAACCACCCCTGATAAGCTAGGACTCCAATGCTGCATAACAGGCCCACGAATTGTCAACAGGTTGTTTTTAATCATACCAATTGAGTGCGATTAATCTGCATAATACCACAATTGTTGTATGGGGTTGAATAAATAAGGTTGTGTGTGTGTGTGTGTGCAAAATGGCTTTTGTTCGGCTTACAGTGAGGTAATCTAATGACGCAGTGATCACAGTATTTTTAAGGCTAAGAAGGTATGCCATACTGGGGTGTTCATATTGATTTCAGTCATGTGCATTGCTTAGTTATGAAATTTAAGTCATCCTTGTGTTGCTTGGTCTGAGCATTTGAGGCACTTTGACTGTGCCCATGTGATGAAACTAACTAAAAGTTTGATGAAGTCCTATAAACTGGTTTTGCTAAGGGATGGGAGTTGAAATGTTAACTACGCAAGAACATCAATGTTATTTTGTCTTATTTCCGGTTATGTTAGAAGGGGTTAACCTTTAATTTTGTTAAATTTGTAGGGAGGGAGGAGTCAACCTTGTAATTAGTCTAGTTGCATTTGTAAGACTTCATCAATCCTTTGGTTTGTTCCCTTAAAGGGGCGTGTTCCGATCGTCTTTGGGCCCCCCCTGATTTACCCGGAAGTAGTATCGATTTTGATATCAGATGAAAGGCCGTATTTATCTCATTGTCGTCCTGAAATTTGAGCCCTCGAATCCATTTCATTCCCAGAATAGAAACAAAAAACCGCCTTTTTAGTGGTTAACCACTTTTTTCAGCAAATATTGAATAGGGCTTTGCAAACATGCATTATTGCGTTCGACATCAAAAACGCAAGTTGTTTCCCCGGGGTACTTGATGGGGTGTAGGTGCAAGTGCAGGCTCTCATATCAAGTAGAGACAACACAATACACATAAATCGGAAAACAACCACCTGTAAATTAAGGCTGCACGTCATCTTCACAAGCTAGTCACTTGTGAATAAGAAATTCCTAGAAACAATGTGATATGAATTCAGGAAAGGGAAATACTACAGCAGCAAAAATGACATCAATGAAATCAAATCTTTGATACCAGAAAGTTTGAGGTTCTACGAATGTCGGCTATGTATTGTGACCCTCACCCTTTAAAAAATACACAGAGGAACACATGCTAATTTGTGGAACGTGCGCATCAATGAAACATAAGATTTCAGATTTGCCCTAATAGGAAAATTAAGAATTTACACTTTTGTACAAAGAAACAGTTCTCAGTTAATACTATCGGTGGAGATATTTTTGGAAAAGAGAGAGCTTTGTACACCAATACAAAAATCAGGAATTTCACATTTTTGGGGGACCACCTGTTTTTTTAAATCTCTCGTTGCACCTTTATATTAACAAACCTCCGGTAAATCTGGTGTTCTGGGACGAGAGCTATTAGCGATGGGACCAATGGTCCTTGAACACTGGCCCTGATCACATCTGTAAGTAGTACATGCCGGGCCTTACACTTTAAGAAAATTTGGAAGCCTTCTTAAGAAAAAATTTATTAAGACGAACTGCCAGAACCACCTATATATGAAGAAATGCTACTCAATAAGTTAACTCATCAGGTAAGAAAAAATAATTATGACAGATCGTTTAAACTAGCAGAATTCACACTCCATAAATTAAAAGGTCACATTAATTTGATAAAATCATGACCACGAGCAACATTCTACTTCAATTTTCTGAGACAACATTGAATACGAACTTTACCTGTGCACGAAAGGGCAAGTCCAGGGTTCTCACATATGGATTTCCTTCCAGATATTTTTGATTTTGTTTTTGGCAAAAGGTAGGTGATTTTTTTGATCTGATGATTTGTCTTCAGAAATTTTTGTAAAACCAAAAAAATCCAAAACGTTTGTAAAGTAAATATTTTTGTTCGATTGTTGTCTGGATAAAATTGTCAATTTTCAAGGCGTTTTCCAGGGTCGAAAATGCATTATGGTACTTTGGCAGGTTGAAATCTGCTCAAGAGAAACGAGTAAAGTAATTATCTCTTCTACATCATATTTTACGCGTAAGCCATTTTATGGTGTAAAAAAAAAGGTTTGAGTTGATATTAAATCCAATTGTTAATGTTATATCAATAATGTTCTTTAATACAATACAAAGAACTTTCAAAATAAAAAAAATGTGTGTGTTTGTCAATTCATATGAAATAGTGTTAACAGGAACAAATTAATGGATAATACATAAAGGGGGTTCAGCAATGTGACTCGTGTGAACTCAAAAATAGAAATGGTGGCAAAAAAAAAAAAATAACTCATTCAATCTGGCTTAGCATCGATGTTGGTAGGTTTAGTGCATACAGAAACTCTACAGAGAAGAACTAGGCTCACGTCACCTACAATACTGCCTGGACATTCTCACCTTCACAAGAAAAAGGGCCATTAGTACATGGGGACCTGTAATGAAGTTTTGGTTATGTTTTTTTTTCATATACCATTTTGACAACATGTTTTTCAATACAGAATTTCATGGAGAATCTGAAACTAATGGGTGTCATTTTTAAATGTGTTCTTGGGGGTTTTATAGGGGGGCAAAAATTTTGTACAGGGATAAACCATACAAGTGTTTTTAAATGCTTTTAAAATTATACCAGTCTGTTGGCTGTCA
>JAMKCH010060875.1:0-34103 GCA_023653785.1 Ophioderma brevispina
CTTGCGCATTTGTTATTCAACCATCAGGAACCCCATCTGGGTACTTCCATTGTTAAGATATTACAGATGGACCTCAGTCCATCAGAGTATTTGAAAAAAGTGAATATATCATCCGCAAAATCTTGTGACTGACTGGCCCATGGACATTTTTAATGTTGCATGAGGAATTACAGGACATTAAAAATCCTTTCTTTACACAAGCAAACCAACTATTGCGTACACACACAAGGTGAATATTTATGTATTGTAGATGACACTATGAATGTTTGAACAGATTTACGTGCTATCAGTTTCTGTCTCACCAATGCATGAAGAAAAGGCTGGTGTTCAATGCTGTCAAAGCCTTTCCATAGTCTAAACAGGCTAGGATCTTAGTGGTTTTGCTGGTATTCAATTGCTTTCTCTATGAATTGCTTTACATGGAGGTGGGTATGTGGGTAAAATACACTCGAAGCCTGGTTTTGCTCTCAAAGCTCATTGAAATCCATGGAACAGTTATGTAGTGGATATGATTTTGGTTGAAGAAACTGATCACAGAGATTGAAGGCAAAATAGTTCCCGTCAACTGTGAATCTACTAAGTGTTATCCTAAGTTGTTTTGCCTTTTTGTAGCTTCTTTTGCTCGTATAACGTGGCTTGATCTTTTTGCCCTTGTGCTCCCTCTGTTTGGACTTGCGTCACATTATTTGCATAATACTGAATCCCTATATCTGTAGTCTAATGATTGCTGCTTTAACGCATACTTCTTCTCGAAGCAGGTTCAACGTGGTTTGTGAGAGTTTATTATATTTTTGCACTTTTCCGGTTACTTGTCAAGCTGTGATTGTTTTTGCTCTGATTGTGGATTTTTCAGTAAGATCCTCCTCTTCTATTTTATCCTTCACAACATACATTGTTCTTTAAAGACAACTGAAACCTGACTTAAATCTGCAATAATGTTGATGTAGAACCTGTCGACCTAACACCATAATTATATCTATCGATACTATACCAACCCTGGCTTTCATTAGCTCAGTTGGCAAGAGGCCAGGCTAGTAATACGAAGGTTCGATTGTTTGCGTGGGGCGTGTGCTCCTACTTGGAATGTAGAATTCGTTTCCTTGTGGATAATAGCTCAGAATTTCACGTTTCACGTACACGTATAAGCACCGAGTACGGCATCTAAACCTGCCAAATGTACTGCTTAATACCTTCTCATTTCATCCATTTGTGATGCTATAACAACATTCTTAATACATTCGATACAGGCCAAGATTGCAGGCAATTCGACCTTGTGGATCCAGAGGAATATCAACCACCGAGGTGTTGTGATTTAAAAAACTTTGACAGGTGAACATTAGATTAAACTCTTAACCCGGGGAGCTAGCCACTCGACCTCTAAAAATGGATAGCGGGTCTGAGTCGCCGCGTGTCAAACAGGAAGTTGTTTTTTTACCTTGACAATTATGGCGGAGAACAATGGCATACACCTTCTCAAAGTTAAAGGAATTTTGTATAACAATCGTAAGCATCTGGGTGGATTATGTTGCACCAGCAGGCGTATTGATTGTGACACTCGGCGACCAGTCAACTGTGCGGAGCCCGGTATCCATATGTAGAGGTCAGTTGGGCTAAGCAGGCCACGTGTATGTAAAAACTCCTCAAAAAAAGTTTGGGAAATTTTTCAACATGTATTTCTTAAACTAATTGGAAATTTTATTACACCCTATGCATATCAGTGAAAAGACTCAGTATTCTTGTCAATGACACCAAAAAGATAAGTTTGATTCTGTATATTCAGGGACATTCATTTGAATACTGGTAAGTTTGAAAGAGAAGTGCCAAATTCAGTACCTGTACTCAATTTAGGGATGGTTTAAATAGAGGATTAGGCTAAACGGAATGTGCCAATTTGATGAGTTTGCTTCTGGCCGGCTACTGATTTTTTTAACCTCTTCTCACGTTACCATTGGACGATCCTTGCACCTCGATACGGACGGGCATTATGTCTCGGAGTACCGATTATCGTCCCAGAATTGAGGACACATAAGAGATGAAACGCCTTAGATATCTGTCCCCGAAAACGACAGCATTATTGCCTTCAAATAAAACAAGTCTTGTCTTCCCAGTTTTAGGGCTGCTCCACCCAAAAGCTGTTCGCTTCTTCCAATGCAAAAGACGGGGAAACTTCACCACGTCTCCTACAAACTCTAACTTACCAAATACAACTGCCGAAGACAAAATATTGCAAATCATTTGAAAACATGAATTTCTGCACCATGTTTTAATTCCACTAACCGGTGTTGCCGCGGGTGTGCCGAAACCACCTTAACCGGGTCTGATGGTGAAGGGCTGTCATTGCTGGCTTTTTAGCAATTTACCATGCTCTTAGATTCGTGTCAATACTGCCCATAAACTCTTCCTGTAAATTTGTTGAAGCAATCTCCAATTCGAAGATGCAGAGATAATAAACCTTCTTTCTGGATGTTGTCCGCTCGAGACAACCGCTTCTGGGTCCACCTTCCATTACCATTTGCACGGAATTTTGTTTTCCATTTTGATAAAGCACACTAGGGCTTTACCACACCATTGGCTACAACTTGATTTTGGTTATGCCGTTCAATTTTGCCGCCATGGTACCAGGCCTTCGAATCTGATACTCGTGGCATATTAGATACTGATGACACTCTTTGACATTTTTTCCTATTCAAAGACCCGCTTTCAAAGCAAACCTTATCCCTCTTAAGCTGTGTAACCCTCTGTAACTTCTTACTGAGGTATGAAATTTGCACTTTCCTTTTTCAGACCTCCCAGTATTGAATGGAGTGTCCTCAACCATGATAAATCAATTCTTATGATTTTGGTGTCCATTGTATCAGAGGAAATACCCGAGCTTTGCACTGATATCAAAAAAGTGTAATAAAATTTTCAATTAAATGTGCAATACTGTCTGAAAAAATTTCCAACTTATTTTGAGGATTTACATACAAGTACAATAAGGTTTGGCGTGCCGTAGCAGACTGAGTAGGCCCAGGAACGTGGTTTTTCAGTGGTCTGGCAATGTTACCGTAAGGAGGGGGGTCTACATACACAAATATTACTGGAGGAATTTGGGGGGTCTTTTTAAATTGATTCAACCATGTTGAAAAGTATAACATAATGGTGGAAGCTCGTAGGAAGAGTTTTTGTTTTTTTTTTTTTTTTTTTTGTGTTTGTTTTTGACCTCTTTTAAATACCGAATGATATCGCCGGATAAGGAATGGAGGACAGCCCTATATAGTTTTCATGTGAGCAGATAACTTGAAACATTCCCAATTTTAAAAGGACATGTTGAAAGTTTAACTTTTGGCTCGGTTTTCAAAAATCCAACTTTACATCAATTCCCCCAAAACGTGTACACGATGCTGGCTTTGCAAGGATGTGCGTTATATTTATTTATAAACATATAATGAGTGGCATTCTGGTTCTGGGGGGGGGAGACCCCATTTTGCATTTTGTTTTCTGGGGGGGGCCTGAACACTAAATGGCATTGCCAGAAACAACAAATCCTTTTACATACATATCCCTATGTGTTAAGGCATGCTAATCTCTCAAGGCTCAGTTCAGTAGCCTCGGGATGGGTGGGCACATGTTAACAAACCGCTGACCATGCATGTCCTGGGATCAGAAATCATACAAACTAAGTAGTTGTAAAACCCCAATTCCAAACTTGATGATGATTGTAGAGCGGCTCCCTTTCTCCTTATCCGGGGAGTGTCCTACCAAAGTAAGGCAAATGAGATCAGGACCCATTGCTTAATTAAAAAAAGTATCCCTCTGGGCATGTTATCTTGTCTAACCCTTTTAAGGGGTTTATCCTTCGTGTAAGACTGCACGAAATTAGACTCCTAGCATAAAATCTCCAGAAAAGGATAAAAAGCTCAAAAGGTTGTTACAGCATTATTCCGTAAATCGCCTGTTGGAAAAAGCGAACCTTTTACGGTTTTCTTGTTCGAGCATCCTAACCACCTTTGAATACAAGTGCCCCCCCCCGGGAGTTGACAGTGAATTGAGGCAATGAACTCGCGCTAATCAATTTACATCGACTGAGAAAAAATCTTGTGTTGCCAGTCTGACGTGCAGTGAGGTAGCGATTCGTAACTAATTTTTTTTCCTGCGTCATATATGTTCAAAAAAATTTGTTTTATTTTGGTGATTTTAGCTGTACGTTGGGTGTGATCTTGTTTTATTTCCTCTGTGAGAGTTTTGAATATGAAAGAAACATACTCAAAGGTGCTTTTTCCCATAGGACTATGTGTAATAACTGAGTGTTAGTGGTGTGTAAACTTAGAGCAATATAGGACATTTCAATTTTACCCCTCACCCCCTCCCCCACTAGGTACTGCCAGGGTGGTACCCAATGCACACCGCCCCACACTTGTAAAAAATCTCAACATTTTTAAAAACTGGGGGCCCGCTCTTAAAAAAATGTGCTTTATTGTCATGAACATAGCACATCATATACTTTTTCATTTTTTTTTTGTCCCGACCCTCCCGTTATAACTCATGACCGGATCTAGATTAAGAGGTAGGTCACCCTTCAAGACCGGTACATCAGCAATCCCAACACACTCCGGGGATGACAGTTGCGTTTATACATCGGGAATTATACGTGATAATTACATCGTTGTTCCCGTTCAAGAGTACATCTTAACAATGATATTGTTAGTCGGATGTGGCCCCAAACAGTTTAACCACATCATTACGGAGGAAACAGAAAAAACATATGTCACCGGATGTAACCACGATAAATCTGTAATGGAGGTTAAGTAATTTGAACATTAAGAGAGATCTGGCTGTGCGTTTATTCAGAGAATCGAAAGCGCCTGTTTGGTAATCGGAACTTGGGTTCGATTCTCGCAACAAACCTATCCCTGCAATGTTTATTGCTGGTTTTGCCGGCCGGGCCGGGGATTTGTGGGATATCACCACGAGTCTTGTCAACAAACGAATCACAGGGGCCTTAGCGTAAATTCGACAACCTTACGGCTGCTGTGTATATTTCTTTTTAAAGGACCCAGTCTCACTATCTCGATCATGCTACCAATCAATACGTCATAGATAGAGTCATTAGATGTTAGTATCTTGATTTATGTGGATAATATTGATATCACAGATTTTCAGCGTGTATTGTGCACCGTCATAAAGTTGACCTCAAAACAACACATTATGATATTTGTTTATTCTGTACCACTGAGCTCTAAAACCACAATCAGCTGTTTAGTGCAGATTTTGAGACGCGCTCGCTGTATGTCTCTTTGCAGGATAAGGTATGGCAAATTTCCCTCAAATATTCACTTTTCTTAACCCCCCCCATATTGGTGTTTTTCTACACATTACAAGCCAGTCGAACCTATGGCATTTTACACCACTTATCCCTGATTATAAGTTTAAAACTACACACACATTTTTTTGAGATCTTCGCAAATCACTGCTAATACCTTAATGACCCCGAATCACGTAACCGCCGGACCCATTTACAAACACGACCCAGCGCAGCTGATAACTACAAGAATGTCACATGAAGAAAAGATATCATCCGAATGGAAACTAACAATTTTGATTCAATCAATATTTACGTGCAAATTTTTTGCAGAGCAAACAACTTCATAACTGATTATTATTAAGAGGAAGAGAGATTTCACCTCCCATGTTCTAACACGCCAATGTGAAAGAACCACACGTTCGCTCTCATCCATATTGAACTCAATGTAAAGCCATTTCGTCAAAACAATGTTACACCCAATTGAAAAATTGACGCCGAGCACCCCCCTAGTTCTATGGTACACAAAAGTGTTCATTACTCCAATTTCACTCACCTAGGCGCAAATAAATTCACAGCACTATGTTTTTATGAATTTCCGACCCCATCCCACAGGAAACTCCGCCCATGATGTTTCACCATTCTCACAGGGAGTTCTGTAACAAACGAGCGCTAAGAAATCCCTATTGGGGTCTTTTGGACCCTTATGAAACTCACTAGATATGATACAATATGTGGGGCCACGCACCAAAACTCTCGTTGCACCCTTAATTGCCTATATATAAAGCCATTATTTATTGGTGATACCAAATACATTTAAGACGATATTGGCATTTATAAATATAAGTCATCGAAAACTCCAAGTTTACATTAATTATCAAACGCGAGGGGCTGCAACTGTTTGTTACATTCTGTACTTTAATGAAGTCAGGACCCATGTTTCAACACAAAACTCAATAAACAGTTTCATTGGCATTCAAATTTGGGTTAAGATAACCCTTTGTGTTGCTATCAAAAACAAGATGATTGAGTAGCTCCAAATTAATGCGTATACTTTGAACAATACTGTTGTTGCTCATTACATGCCAATTCCTTCTTTTTAAGGTCTTTTTTTTAAATTGTATGTTATTAGCCGTTATTTCCAATGGAGTGGAAACAATCGCCTGTTAATATTTTTTTGTTGCAGGAACCCTCTCATCTCAAAAAGGGAAATGTTTGGGACTTAGAGATTTAATATTGTGGTTCTGCACGCAAAGTACAGTGCGATTTGTAGTTATTATCGCCTCCCCACTTTTGGTAAAGAGGGGTCCTGCAGGTTACTTGATTTCTGGGGTCATATTCTAAATCTACCTAAATCTAACCTTATGAACTTTTCAGGAAAACTAATAGTCCCATTACTTTAAAGGGAACGAACAATTTTTTTAAAAACTTATGGCGCCTGGCACTAGTGTTGACGGGGATTTTTTTTTTTTTTTTTGTTGACACCAACTGTTACCAGGCGAATGACTTAGGATGAGCTTCTACATACACATCTATAAATACATCACCATACACCCGCCCTAAACTCTGTCCCATAACACTAAAACATCATGCTTGCCTTTTATTTATCCAGCCAGTTGCTCTGTATCAAAAAATATGTTAAATTACGTACCAATTAGGCAATTTCACCTCATGTTTCATGATGGTTCCTATCGTTTGTTTTTGTTGTAATAGTTAATTGAAAAAGAGAAACGAGAACGTCAGGCGCTAGGCCTACTGTATTTCAGTATTGGTAAAAACTATAAATACTCTTACTGTGCGATTGTATCTGAAATGTACGTTCGCAACACGGAATTGTCTAGTTTATGTTTACATAGTCATGCGGCTTACAAGTGATCACTCTACTGGTTATAAACCATGGCTTAGGTGCGTGACGCGATTAATTCTATATTAATCGTTCTCGCCTGGGAGTTCATGAAATACACTGTATGTCATGCACAGGGGTGTGTGCCAACTTGTTGCTAACCCGAATTGGCTTTAATCTTTGATGGTCGTTAATTAATTTCTCTCGGACGGAGTGGGGAGGTTGGGGGGGATCCCATAAAACTGGTTTACCCGCAGCGGTCTGCGTCCTAGCCCAGCGATCAGAGAGTCGTTTTGTATGATGCCGCCATGACAGTGTGCAGGTCAGGAAATTCTTCTGAGATGCTTTCAAGGGGCTCTCTTCTCGTCGCCCTTCATCAACCCGTTGATTACAAATGGTGGGCTTCTTACTGCTTTTTCTATTTTACCAGCTGCGTACGTTAAGGTCCCATGGTCCGATCGCTTTATTAGCACTCCCGTCTACCCCGGGAACCCCCGCTTTTACACCCCCGCGACTCCGTGGTATACATTTGGGATCAGAAGACCGCTACTTGGTTTTTTACCGTTCTACACATCTCACGCCGGTAGGGGTACAGGATTTTGGCCCCCCACCTTCTGCTGGCTGTTAGAGCCCGCAACCGCCCCATTTTGGTCCGTCCGTCAACCACTGCGTTCAAGTTGACGCACTGTTCTCTGTGGCGATGAAACCACTTTACCCCGGTTGCAATAGCGGCGCGAAATCTTCATAGATGGGGTTTTCCGACGCCCCCCCTGAGCGGCAGCCCCACCCCTTTTATCCAACCCGATGACCCCTTCATAGATTCACTCGGGTTCCCTCCCCTTTAACAAAATCTGGCTGCCCTATGAAAGGCATTCTGCAAAGCCAAACACAAATGTTGAATGAAAATATTTGAAACTCTGCACTACTGTATCCAAAAAGTGTTGTACAAAGTGCAACAGACCGATTGATAGCGGTAGTCCTGGACGTACATGCGGCATTCGACTGTGGCACAGCAAATTGTGGAAAAATTTTACTCTTGCGTGCGTCAACTTTACTTCAGTTAGCTAACTACCGCCGTACTAGTCACGGTAGCCCATGGTCCCAAACTTATGCCCACTGACCCGCTCCACAACTGACGCTACAACACACGCTACATGGACCCAACATTTTTCTGCTGAAAATGATAGTAAGGGTTGGGTAGAATAAGGAACTCTGCGGGTGCAAACCTGAGGCTATCCTTGAGCATTTTAGCGAAATCCACAGATGGCGGGCCATAAATGATAATTCTTATTACCACCATTATTTACTCAAACTATTATTTACTAGAATACTATAGGACCCAATGAAACAAACTTGCTGAAAATGATAGCTAGGGTGTGTAGAATAAGAACTGCGGGTGCCACCTGGGCATCCTGAGCATTTTGAGAAATCCAAGATGGCGTCGCATAATGATAATTATCTATCAACCCTATATTATCAAACTATGGAGTACTAGATAGGTACTATAGGATCCAATGAACAGTGTATGCCTTGTAACATTCGAGTCCTACTCAAATTTCACCATGGAGCCAATCTAATAATTTTAATATACCATTATAACAGCAAATCCTTAGATAAAAATAAACATGAGTACTGATTATGTTGTTAGACACAAATAAATGTATTTCTGATACTTTAAGTTGTGTTGTAACATGGACGTCACTCCCTATGGCCAGCCAAAAACGTGAATATCTGCCCACCCAAAATACTTGACAAAAGGTCTAAATATTACTTCAAGTATAAATTATTGTGTCAATGAAACAATTAGACTGTACTATGATTCATAACAAGAGTGATACAGGTATCGGATAATAAAAAGGGGTCAAATTATAACTGAGTGCAATATATGCTGAAAAATGTAATTCCCCTATCCCCGGCTATTTTTGACAACCCTTTGCAAAACCCACATTAGTTTTATTCGATTTGGCCCCCGCCCACCATTTTTTAAAACAAATTGAAATCGTATGTTGTACATTGGTTACGGCTCAAAGGACATTCTAATGTCATGACAATTGACTTCGTTTGAAGGCTGTAAGCCTTATAAAATTGGTGCCAAGTATTTTTTGAAGATGTTCCCGTTTTGGCTGCCATATGGATTGACGTCAGTTACAATTTTAAAAAGTATCAGAAATTCATTTAATTGTGTCTGAACATAACTAAGGACTTATTCGTCTATTTTATCCGGTATTTGCGGGTTTATGGACGACTTTAAAAATTATGCCGAGTTGGTCACTTCTTTGAATTTGAAGTATGACTTAATGTTACACAGTGTCATAAATTGTTCATTGCGATACTACTCAAGATATCTAGTAACTCCCATAGTTTGATAATATAGGGTGAATAGAAATTCTCATTATGGCGACCCACTCTTGGATTTCTCAAACATGATCAAGGATCCAGTGGCACCGGCAGATATTTTTATTATACACACCCTAATTTCAATTTTCGCAAATAAATGTGTCCCCATACTCACTCTTACGGTCAATGACAGGTTCAACCTGGACGACGACCGACCGATAGAGAGATAGCATATATCGTTGGGGCATGTTTAGAGGTCACAGCTTATGGAAAATATTTTAGCTATGAAGCACATAGCTAAAATATTTTCTGGTCACCTGTCTTGAAAATCTGGTCATTTAGTGAACCTGTAGCTTGTACTTTGTCGTGATATTGTTGATTCCTTGTGAGCTTTTAAATCTAATATTATATAACTCGGAGAAACTGGCGCGCACAGAGAAATAAATAAAGACGAAATACACGGTCTCAAACCGGAGCCTTCTCGCTGTCATAGTTGATAAAAACTAGGGCGCCAAGCTTTTAATCTGAGAAACCAATGCCCAAAGTTGCAGTGTTATGTTTTCTTAAACAAAATAGGTGTAAGTGGTAGTGGTGTTAAACCTATAGTGTGATCGACCCAAGGCCTGTGACAAAAACTGAAGTCCCTTCCAGAATCAGGATGGAGTTAAAGTTAACCATGTTGCACGCTAAGGAATGTTAAAATAATGTGATCTCATTAAGTGGGGAGATGTAAGAGATTATTAGGAGCATAAACAAATAAGAGCCATTCCAGACGCATACACAAATACTCACAATAAAAATGGAGATTGTACAACATAGGAGCCGCCCGATGCAGAAAATACGAGAGGAAAGCAGTGTTGTAACAAAAAATGCGGGCTGCTGATCTTGAATGGGATTAACTTAAGCCTCCGTAAGACAAAGCATGCCAAGATTAACTCTTCTGTATACCAAGTGCTGTCAACGACCAGGTTGCATACCAGCGTCAAAGTTTCTCACACCAGCACCCGACCTACCCGCCATAACAACAGTAAAAAAGCATTCCAGCGTCCAAGAGCAAAGAAAGAAAATTACTGTTACATTAACTCCTTCCCTCTAGAAGTTACCAATAAGTGAATGGAACACATTACCAGAAGCACTGTCAAACATCAAATCACACGAACCTTCAAGCAAGAAGTAACAACAATCTGAGATCACAGACATAACAGAGTTCAAGTTCATCAAACTTGCGCACTCACAATAGGCCCAGTCAGTACCTATTACGTAATCGGAGACGATCTACTGCACTGAAAGTGTCCTGTGTGAGTGGTGCGTAAGACGAACATAACACAGTCTACAGAAAATCAGCAATTTAATTCAAAAGAATGCTAATCCCAATGTCAATCCACACATCAATGTTGTTTGCAGCATTATCATTCCCTCTAAATTCTAAACGAATCGCAAAAAAAGATGTAGGTTGGTCGATATCGCGTGTCGATACCTGATAAGTCATCTCCCAAAATGAGAAGTTTCGAGCAACTTTCACGCCCCATTGGAGGAGGAAAACGCATGGTAAACATAGACCACGCCGCCGCTTGGACACCACTTTTGACGCGTTTTAGATGTTAAGTGACTAACGGACTGAAGAAAGTGTATAATCGGAGCAGGATCATGTGACTGGGTACAGGCATGCGGAGTGTGGGTTTGTGAAAAGTTCTGATGACAAACAAGCTACAGCTGGTGTTTGTTGTTTGTGAAATCGAAGATGCGTGGTTAAGAGATATGGATTTTTGAAAAAATGGCGATTTTTTTCTTCTCCACAACGAAAATATTTCCAGAAAATCAACAAGATATAGGCTAGAGTACAATATTGATCAAAGCTTTTATGTATTTTTTCAAAAAGCCATTTGATTCACTAACAGCGATCAGAAAAGACATGATAATATGAGTAATTGCGGAAAGTACCACCAAGAAACCAGCTTGCACACCAAACTTGATGCTTGAAACTGGCAACCACTATTGCGGCCTTGGCGCTCACGTGGGCGGCCGCTGTTCTTTAATGACCAGTTGTGATGTTAAAGATCGCAAAATATATAGTTTGTACTCAGTGAATATGAAGTTGAAGTATGTATACCTTGCCTATATGACATGAATTATCGATGTGCCGTTATTGTGAGGGAGGAAAGGCCCGCTTTCGTAGCGAGGTATGGGTTCCATTGTAGGATGAAGCATTTATTAAAACAGAGAATGCATTTCCATTAGAAAATTGCGAAATTTGACCACTTGTTTCGATAGACCTCTTTCTGCCTTATAGCAGGTCCCTCACTTGCTTCTTGAAGGATTCATTACTTAGGGGACGGGGAATGCATTATTTACACCAGGAGCAAGAGGATTTAAAATTTTTTGGCGAGAAAGGTCGCATTCCCTCCTCGCTTTCGTTCAAAACTGAAAAGTTGAAAGCTCATTGTTCCTCCTCGACTTCTTAATGGAAAAATGTCATGTATTGCACTCAACGCTGTAAAATTTCTTCGCCTTCCCTCAATTCCTCCATTCACCCTGGCGCAAATAATGACCCTGCCCCTAGTTAATTTTCACGGGGGGGGGGGGGGGGGTGGGGGAGGGGGGCATCCAACCTGGACATCATTAGGGGTTAGGCTAGCGATTTCCAACCCGAGGCCTTGGGCAACAAGAAAAACAAAGTCTTGGTTGAGAGACGCCACACTTGCCCATCATGGTGTTATTTGGGACAAAAACTCTGACTACTTATCACCCAAAAAACAGGAGGACTATTTCAAAAGTAGGTTATTTGGTGCCTCAATTTTCTGGCAAGATATTCTCCCTCTACAAACTAGGACCTTCAAAATTACGTTTGTATCGGGTAGAGTATACTTATTTACCCGACCTTAATGTAGAGATTCTGAGAAGAAAGAGTGGAGAGTAATTCTCAACCAAGGAGTTGTAGGCAATCTTCTGGCTGAGTGTGAGTGTGAGCCTTGGTTTGGGTTGAGTTGTACACATGATGTACCCACTGGTCTGTTCGGCGTCTAACAGATTACTGTTTATTCTACATCTTTAGTGCTTCGTAGTTGTGGGATATAAACTATGATCTAAATTACGGTCATGAAATCCACTATCTTTTCAACTTACTCCTTATCTTGTACAAAGTGCGTCCCTTGTACAGGTTGGAAGACAGAACGCATGAAAATTCAGAGTGATAGCTTGTAAACTTCCTTACAAAATGCAAAATTAATAACAAAATTCAACTATGCTCATTTTTGCCAACAATATGACAATTAGGAATATGTAACATTTCATACCACTCACTCTCTTCATAGTTGATGTTGTAAAGGTTTGAATGGTAAACCATAAAAATTCAGCTGTAGCTTGTAAACTTCTCCCCAAATGCAAGAAAATAACAAAACTCTAAATTTGCACATTTTGGTTGACAAATAATGTTTTAGGCAATTTTAAGAGCATTAATTAGGCTCATTTGGTCCATCAGTGTTTGTTTATGATCATAGAAAAAGTCCTGAAATTTTCAGATGTTTGCATTATTTTTAAAAAAATGCAATTTGCTTCATCTTTTTGGTAAAAATATGCTAAGGGTAAAGTAAGGCTATCGAATCTGATATGAGTGTATTAGAGAAAATCCTGCAAGTTGCAAGCATGATAGTGTGTACAAGTTTTCCTTAAGTACATCTTTCTATATTAAGAAATGGATATTTTCCTTTCATTGAAAAAACACAAAATTTAAACATTTTTCCTCAAAAATTATTCAATATTGGGTAAATGGACGAGATAAATACTTGTAATCTTATGTAATCTGTAGGTAAATATATCAAAACATAACCTAAAAACATCAAGTGTATCCTTTATCGTTAGATCTGGACATATTTTTGTGTTGAAAAAGGTTAAAAAAAAAAAAAAAAAAAAAAACCAAATAAAGAAAATAAGACTTGACCGATGACACTTGTCTCCAACTGACAGTATGTACCGAGAACAAATTTGAATAAGTTGCACGGAAATGTCCGATTTAAAAAATCCAAGTGTGAGCTGAGTTGTGAAGGAGTCTCTCTTTACATTACAATACATTTTAAACTACGGATGCAGACATTAGTTTCACCTGAAACTGCCTACTCACAACCTTGCGTAGGCTTTGTAGGAAGTGTTGCAGAAGTATATCTTCAAAGTCAAAGTTTAAAGTCAGGAGCGAGTTTATGCACAATCCTACGCGAATGAGCAGCCAGTGTCGCTGGAAAAAGACAAGAGAAATGTGATATAATGCACGCCTGATTGTTTGCTTGGAACGATCCTAGCTGCTGCATTCGGGAATAGTGCAGTTGGTCAGACCATTTAAATGTCTAATTTAAGCACACTCCTCAATTTCACTATTCTACCTCTTAAAAGAATATTTTTCAATGATTTTCATGGACCTGCATAAATGAAGCTGTATTTTGAACACTGATGCATTCTTGTTTGGATGATGTCTAATCATGTAGGTATCATCATCTGCAGTCATTGCACGGGGGGGGGGGGGGGCTCTTTCTTTTCATGCTATCGTTGCTATTCTCCAAATATATGTGAAAACCATGTGTTTAACTTGGATTCAAGTTATGGTGGTGATTCAGTTTTTACAAATAGAGAGGCATACGAATTGATACTCGATGAAGCAGGGCGTTAAATACGATTTGGAATCACAAACAGGTATGGTGAAATTTTAGGTTCGTAATACTTCACTGCATATGTGGTGGGCGGACTGCAGATCTCTAATTACATCGCGGTAACGGCAGTATAAAAATCATTTACTGATTGTAGTCGGTTGCGTAGAGTAACGGCACAAAGGGTGGTTATCGACAACGCAACGCACTGCAGTGCGCGGGGGGGGGGTTCGGAACGGAACTTTAAAACAACATAGGGTAGGTAAGCCATTAAAAGAGACTATCAGTGATATATTCCAAAGATGTGAAATATTTTAAAAATCGAAAACAAAATAGCTTAAAAGTTGAAGGATAAGTTCTTTGCCCACCTGAGAAATGACAGTAATGGGCAGAACAAGAACAGAAAACAGCAGTGTTCAAAGATAGAATCTCCATTCGGTAGGTGTAGTAATAAGTGTACGTACGAACAGTAATGACTATTACGTAAATATCCGATTTTGCCTGGTTTTGGTATTACACTGTTCGGATACCCATACTTGTTACAAACATGCAAAAATTGATTTTTTTAATGTTTTTTTGTCGATTTCTGATATAGCAAATCACCGATGGGCGTTTAATTCCTATGTAATCAATAAGATCTTTTACCAAGACCTTTCACCTAAGGTGTGCTAGAAACACTAGGATTTCAATATCTGTAAGCTAGGTTTCTGGCAATATAATTTCATAAATACCTTAAGTGACCAAGGGGGGGGGGGGGTTCCTAGGGAACCCAAACTTGGTTTTCGCGCTGGAACCGCTTTACGCGTGCGATTTTTGCGCCGAAAATTTTTGTAATTGTCTGACTTTAATGCGCTTATTGTCATACCAAAAATTTTAAATCGGCCAAGCCGTTAATGAGATAATAGTGGGGCCCAGGGAACCCCCCCCCTTGGGACACTAACGGAAGTCATTTGAGATATTTTTATAAAAATAAGCATAAGAAACGAGAACCAAAGAACTTTTTTTGTGTGATTATAAGTTCACACAATACATGTAATTCAAATTATTAGTAACATTAAAAAATAATTAACCCTTTTGTGCTGAAAACAAACAGCCAATTTATCATGTACGTTGCCAAATCGTTACTGTACAACTCTATGGGAAAAGGACGTGTATTTTGCAACCCGTAAAAAATACAGAGAATTCCTAAAATGCTGTGGTTTTGTGATAAAATATAAGTAATTGGGTCTTCTAGAATAGATATCAACTAAAATAAGTTTTTAGATGTTTGATGTAAGCCTCTAGGGATCTTGGTTTCCCCGTATTTTTGCCATTTTCGAGTGTTTTGTGTGAAACAAATGTGTTGCCCTAATTTGCACCCAAATAACAAAATCTCATTTTTTATTGTGATTGGGGGTTGTTTATGACCCTCACATGTGGTATTAAATTTCGTGCAAAAATTATTCCCCTCGGAAAGTGGTTGCCGTGGGGGGGGGGTACCATGGAACCCCCCACCCCCCTGGGCACCAACGGGAGTGAAACCCACTTGGTCACTTAAGTGTTAAACAATACCGATTACCAGAAGCTTGTAAAGTGACTGCAGACATCACTCCAACCCAAGTACGCATGCGTATAAACTTGCTCGGGCCTGGCTGTATGTTGAATCTTGAGCCCGAATTTACGAACCAAATGCTTGACATACGTGAAGTAGTACTGAAACGTTTCACATGGATCGGAATTGTTCTACAGGATGTAGAGGATATCAAAACGGACCACAAATAAACACCATGGTCGAGAATGATGGCAAACAAGGTGGAATTTTCATCTGACGGTGCTGCCTGTCTGTCATTTGTTTTCGATCGTGAGTTTGGATACGCATGCATAGTTGCCTTGGCGTAATGTCCTCGGGGTTATTTTACAATTCGTTCTGCGGTACGTGTGATATGGATCATTCGAGTAGTGTAATACATATATAAATACTAAAACACGGACCAAAATGTTCGTATTGTAGTTGTAACTACCAAGATTAGAAGAAACAAGTGTTCTTTCACTCTGTCTTTTTTGACACTTGTTGAAGGAACGCATCATGATTTCATAGATGACCAAATATACGATGCTGTTCGAGACCTTATGGAGAGATTTCGAAAATATTGCTCCGGTCGTGCAGGGGAGTATTGTGTTTCTTACCCTTAATTTTAAGTTGTATTATTTTAATTTCTTTAAGCTAGGAAACTTTTACCGATATTCAATAATTTTTGGTCCTCCGATGCAATCGCAACATGGCTTATGTCGGCATGTGATTCGTGAGTCCGTTGTGTGTGTGTGGTCAAACATTAGTATACACTTTCGGTTGACACTTTAACGTACTGCTAACATTTAGTACAGTGATGGATTAAATTAATAATTTAAAAATGTTTGACCCAATGCTTTTAAGACTGTGATAGACAAGCTTGGAAGGTTAAAGGTCATTCATGGGTCTTTAGTAAGTTTATTGCTAAAGTATACACCTCTGGTTGACACTTTTTCAACTTACTGTAGCTGTTTAGTGCAGAGTGATGGATAAAGTTCATTTGGTATGACTTTCATACATTGAGACAAGCCTTTTGGGGCGGCAGCAAATTTAATTCTTCTTGTGAAGTACGGCTTTTTCAAGGATAGGACAATAAAGTGTATGTTTAGCACTTAAGATATCGAAGAATGAAAAATGAAAAAAATGAACTCCATGTCACGCAAGTGTTTAACTCTGAATGTATTTTTTATTTGAAAGGACCACAAACTTTGAAATCCTGAGAATGGACTTTCTATTCTAAAAGATGACTTGGCTAATCTGATGGGGTGGTAGGTATGACACAAAAAATATAGGCCGTGGTGATAACCACTGAAAAACTACGTCCAAATGGCTCAAAATTCCCATTAGTATTATCAGCAAAAGTTCAACATAAGTTGGTTAAGTCCGTGTAATTTGTCCTTTAAAGGTTTCCTTTTTTTTTTTTAAGTTTAGGTGTCCATAGAAACCCTGCGAATCCTGACTTTGCACTAATGTATAAAGCTTCCACAATATTATCCCCTGTCTGAAAGGGAATAATTTGGAATTATATTCGAAACGAAAAAATTGGACATTCCTATTTCCTATTACGGCAAATACTAAAATTCAGATTAGATGTTTGATATGTAAATAAAGACAAATGAAAATAACTTTTGTTTCACTTTAAGACATTTCTCGCTAAATACAAGATATATGAAATATACTAACTAGCTAATATTACAAAGGATGTCTGAAATAGCTTAGTTACATCTTTGAAGAGAGTTCTGCAATGGATTGGAAAATATTGTTGGCATATTTTCGCCTATATTGCCATATAATCGAAATCTTCCCCCCACCTTGAATCAATGTTGGGCAGATCACGGAATATTTTTCCAAGATTGTTTGACGGGATGGGAAGTGGGGTAAATGCGCCAGCAGAACCATCCATCTATATGAACGATTTGCCGATTTGCCTGTGATATCAATGAGTCCATTTAAAGATTTTCTTAACGTGCTGAATGAATTCACTCTTCACCGAGAGCTGAATATTAATGAGCTCATGACCATATTTCTTTAACATGTGATGAATTCCCACTCTTTCAAGTGCACCGATGTTCGAAATTTGGGTAGAGATAGTGTGCTGTCTTATCCAACTCAAAGCGTGCAACGAGAAATTTCACTATCAGGTGTCCCTAAAATATTTGAAAATCCTGATTTTCGCACTGGAGTTCCGTAAGCTCAGTTATATAAAACAATATCCCCATATCAAAGGAGTTAGCTTAAGAGGTATTTTTTTTTTAGAACTTGTTAATTTGAATTTCGTACTGGGGCAAAACGAAGTCAAACTAATGTTTTAATTGAATAATGAGCAACTCCAAATCACCTTTTGTTTGCACTTTTAAGGGACCATTTCTACTCTTCTTAATGCAAAAGACTGAACTTCACTCCCAAAAGGTGGAAATCGTGTAACCACTCCAAATGAGTGGTTTGTTACTTAAAAAAGAGTGAATTCACTCAAAAAAAGAGTGGGACTTCAACTCGTTTCTGTGTTGTCCTTCGTGTACTCCTCACAAAGGTGGTTGTCCCTCGTTTAACCCTCCAACGAGTGAGAATCGACTCTTTTTGGAGTGATTTTCATCTTTTGAGTGGAAATTTGCTCTTTTAAGTACAAACACTCATTTTGGAGTAGTTTATTAAAAGGCATTTTAACTCTTTTTGGGGTTTGATGAATATTTCACTCGTTTACATTTAGCGATATAGCCCAAATACAAGAATCGATGAGTGCTAATCTATATGAAATCACAAACATACGACACAATATATGGAAGTCTCTCGTTGCCCCTTAACCATCGTCTTACCAAGTGAGGTGCTACCACCCAGTGAAATGCCCGATGCGCTAAAATTGCAAAAGCATTAGTAAAAGCTTCCAGGTAACCATTGCTCTCATTTCCTGGCAGTTTAGCGAAAAAAAAAATGTGAAATGACACCTTAACGGAGGTCAGGGTATGCGTCAAAGCGGGGGGGGGGTGGTGCCACCCAATGATATTTATGGTATATTTTGAAAATATTATGCACCGTATGGCTCTTACACAAGCCGATTTTCTATTCAAATGCCAATTTGCCGACTCGAGGACTTGATGTCATTATGAGATGGACGTCATAATACAAAATCTTGGTCATAATTGTTGGAACACTGCAGAACTTCCCGCTTTATGGCAACCGTTTGGTCCAATATTCTGCCTTGATTAATGTGTGTACCATTGGGTTTTATGTAGTACCATTCAAGCCGTTGTCAAATATAGTGTTGAGTGTACACACAACCACACAAATCAACACACACCGAAAATCAATACAGAACAAAGAACACGCGCCACAACAACCCATCAATTTTTCAAGTTCGATCAAGCACACTGCACTTTGGTCAATCTTGACGCTGATTATTATTTTCAACACGGACTTGGGAGGGGACAGAGAGGGGGTACGAAGTTATATTCACAATGCGTTTTAAGGCATATATCTATTCGGCATAGCTGCCAATATTAACAAGTGTTCCAAGGACTTATGAGACAAGGATTGTAGCTTATGTTGGTACTTGTGTTTGTATCATTAAGCATCGGGTCTTTAGAACGAAGTTGGAGTGGTGGTCTTTGTAAAAACATGGTTAACGGTGTTTGTGCCCTTCAATGTTCAAACACGCACCTACATTTCGATATTTTAAACTCACAATGACCCATAAATGCCGTGTCGTACGAACCAAGTTGTTAACAAGAGACAACATATGAGTAATCTTGTTGAAAATGGTATCGGCCAAAATGATCTGCTTGATTTTAAAACGAAAATGTTGCACTATGTTCAGCCAATATGATTACTAAGCGGAGACATCCAAACAATCAGACAATATCAAACAAGAATGAACCTCTATATACAATTGTACTCAGAACTTGCTGATGCTGACATCGAATCATCGATTGCTAACAGGTGGAGTTACACCCCGAAATTTGAGAAAGAAAGTGAGGTACTTCATGCTACGTTACAGTGTAGTCCAGAGTTGTCCGTTCCCAAATTTTCTTGTTTGCAGGAAACGCACGTGGCATATATTTTTCACAATGAAGGAAAGTAAGAAAAAACAATCTAGCAGAAAAACCATGGTTTTTGATTGAAAAAAGGAATTACTCCATTTTAAAAGCAAACGTTTTGATAAACTTGGTTTCTCAGCCGAGAAACCCTGGTTTTTTTTCAATGAAACTTTGTTTTTTTCAGTTCGAACAACCAGGGCTTTTTTCTAAAACCTTACCAAATTGATAAATCGGTGTTTGGATGTGGAAAACATGGGTTATCGATTTGCGAAAAGCAAAAATTTGTAAAAGAAAAAATTGATTTCCCTAGAAACTTTTGGTTTCACCCGAAAAGCTGGTTTATCATCAAAAAAAAAAAATTTCTCCTATTTTGCATTATAACTAGTCATACATCCATTGTGGGCGCCTATGTACCAAGCCACACACACGCCACTGTACAACTCGCACACATTAATGAATATTCTACCACATCGTACCACTTAAACACATATTGCCCACACGAAGCACGCCGCGTTTCTGAATTTGTTTACATTCTATAAAAAATGTATAATGAATGAAAATGCTAACAAGCTCCAGACTTTCAAAACGGAAGAGCAACGTCATTAATTACGATGCATAAGCTATTAGTTTGGCATGGAATTTGGGCGAGGGTGTTTGCTTGTACTTTAGCGACAACTTTGTGGTTTGAATCACATACTTACTTTTGTATCAACCGGTCGTTCCAAAGAAAGGGTGTTACCATTTGGAATTTGATTCAACTTCAAGCCAAGGCGATATATATATAATATATAGATATATATATAATATATTATATATCTATATATACTATATGATATATATATATAAGATATAAACAGGTGAGTCCGCGTGATGAAATGGTCAGTGGCTTAACGGTTCATTGATTCACTTCACTTCAATTTGTGGATTGCAGTTAGCTCTGGCGGCATGATGAGACAAAAGTTCGAAACGTAGGTTACTGTCTGAGATGACGTATATACTATATATCATAATAGAATATGATATATATAGATAGATATATATATCTATAGATATATATATATATATATATATATTACTATATATATATATATAGTATCCCCATCGCCTGCGTTGTTCATGCAATATATCAATGGTTGCCGAGTGTGGTAGGCATGGAACCAAAACTTTGATATTTTCGTATTGCATGAGAACAAATGGGCCGGCAACGAATTTACCATTCAGTGAAAACATAATTACTATACTATAAAACATAGACTAGCCAAGCCTTATTTGTAAATATAATATAGGTTAGCGTGGTAAGCTTACGGCACCATAATTGCTTTTGTTGAAAGTTTTCATTTAATATATAAATACATTTGTTTTTTTCTTTTAAAACAGTGTGAGGGAGTCTGACATTAACGTTCTAAATGAGTTCATGCCTATGTTCCTATATGTACAGACTGTCAAAAACAGGTTTAAAAATATTTAGACCTACATATAATGTCATGGTTTTAATACTTAACGAGACCACTGATACATTTGAAAAATAGTGAAAAAAATAAAAAACTTCAAATTTATATTTTTGAATGTTGTAAAGCTGTATAACATTAGACATGAAAAGATAAAGACGAAATCAGCATTTAGGGTAAACAGAACGATTTTATAGCAGACGACGGACGGAAAATGTGCGTTTTAACCACAAGAAAACGGCCACGCCGTAGGACATGTTTTACCACCGCATAAACCTGTTTGACCGGCCTGCGACCTTTGTGGTTTAATATGCAATTGGTACGCGCTATGATATTCATGTAATATACACATTTGATTTAAGTTATGGATACTTAAAAGTTAGCCGACAAATTACCCTGGATTGTCTGAAACATCTTATTAATGTCCCAATATGGGGTGTGTTGAAGCCTTCTGCGGCGGCCCTTTTAATGTCACAGCACCTGTTGTGGCTATAACTGATTCAACAACTTAAGTCCAAACCTAGGTTTTAAAAACACCACAGTGAAACATATTGAAGACCCCCCCTCAATTCTAGGCGGAGGCAGCTACTCACAGAGGAACTTCCTATGGCAAGCACCAAAGTCTATCCTGCAGCTAAACGTTGAGGGTCTCACCCAAGCTAAGCGTGACATCATCTTACAGCTCACCAGGGAGAACGGAGTGAATATCATCCTCCTCCAAGAAAACTCACGTGATCTGAAGAGAAGCTGCAAATCGAAGGTTGTGACCTTATTGCTTCATTCCGCCCACAACAAGCATGGGATCGCTTCTATGTGAAGCAAGGCAACAAGTAGATCAACCCTGCAATCTTCAATGAATTCACCGATCCAGTGGATAACATTTTGAGCAATTGGGAACCCACTTCACCAAATCTATAAGCAACCACCAGCTGAGGCAGACTTCAATTCCCTTCCAGTAGTAGTTCAGCAGAGCTCCTTCGGCTGCTGCGGAGATTTCAACTGTCGAACGACGCAGCTGGGGATACTACAACATTGACAAAGAAGAAGCAAAGCGCTCTTGAAGGGACTGAAAGGCCCAAAGTCTCCAACTGCTGTTGATAGTAAGGGTCCGCCTACCTTCTATTCAAGCAGTACATGGGACATGGACCTGTCCCGACTGTCAAACAGTCACCAGCGACATCCGATCCCGCTGCTTCCAGAAAACGGTCCTCCCTAGATTTCCTAGATCAGGTCATGCCCTATCATGGTCACCAGAGTGGACTCAGGGTCAGTTTCTCCAGCCTTCTACAAAAAGAGATGGAATTTCAGGAAAGCCAATTGGTCCAAGTTCAAACTACTCACCAGGGGGCGAACTGTCATCAACGCTGCCAGACCCGGCTTCACTACACATCAACGATGCATATTATGGCTTTGCGCATGCTCCACCAACCGCTAAACATTTCCAGTCCAAGAGGCGAAGGAATCCCTACACTCCCATTTTGGGACGAGGAATGTGACGAGTTATACAAAGTGTATTGTAATACCAACTGCGATATGAGAGAATAGCAAAGGGGACAACGGGCAACCAGCTACTGGATCTGCATGGCCAAAGAGAGCCCACCAGATGGGAGGAGGGGGAGATATCCATCTCAACTTACCCACTCAAGCCGCAAGGCCTGAAACACCATCAACAAGCTCACCGGGCGTTAGAGTCCAGCTAAGCATTGTCCTGTCTCTGCAAATCCCATCGCTTCAGTACTTGTTAGCAATGGAAAGGTGGCAAGACCACACTCCACCGGCGAAAGCCCACTCTCGTGATTGTTAATGCAGAGATTAAACACAGATATCTAAAACCTCTCACCGTCAAGCACCCATGTCCCAACCATTCACCTACGATGAGATCACCGAAGCAATTAAAGTTCTAAAGAATGGGAGAGCTCCTGGCAATGACAACCTCCATACAGAATTCTTGAAGAATTTGGCACCTGAAAGCGGTGCGATGACTCTTCCTTTCTACTTGCATGGGAACGTCAACTATTCCTTCCAGATGGAAGACTTCAAAGTTCATTGCCAATCCTTTTGGGGAAGCCCAAGAAACCACAAATGAGCCCAAGATGTACAGACCCATCTCGCTACAATTCCACTTCTATAAGCTGCTTGAGCGGATGATGAATCGGCAGGATCAATGAATGATACGGTTGAGGCAAATTTACCCCGCACCCCAAGCGGGAGATTCGATAGAGGTAATCAACAATGAATAGATAGCAAGACTAGTTATGACATCGAGACAGCCTTCAGAAGAAGCAGAAGTTTGGAACAGTCTTCATAGACCTAACGGCGGCGTACGATTAGTCTGGCATCGAGGTTTTACCTCAAGATACTCAAAATCTGCCCTGATGTCAAGTTGTCAAGTTATTATGTGCTCATCCAAGGACCACATCTTGTTCCTGGAGACATCACATTGGGCAAGCCGTTAGAAAGCGCCAAAACTTCGGAAAATGGTGCCCACAAGGTCTGTCCTGGCCACCCAGGTCTTTCCAACCACCGCTCAAGTATCAGATATGCCAAAGGGAGATTCTTCGCAGTTACTCCTACGCAGACGAAACGGCAATTGGAATAGATGCTGTGATTCCGTGACGTCCTTAGAAAACAGTTGTGAGAAAGAACCTAATCACTGTAAGCCAATTCTCCACCGATGGCAACTTGAAACTCAGCAAACCCAAGACGTCAGTCTGTTTTCCAACTTGAAAAATTACTGATGCGTAAAAATGAGAATTAAAATCACTCTAGATGGAGGAAAAAACTGTCACATACCCAACACACGATTTTAGTCCATATCTTGGGGTAAAATGGACGACCAGCATTATTTAAATCAACATCACCCAAGGGCAGTCGCTGCCAAGACGCAGTCTGATCGTGTCAAACCTCCTCAGAAGGCTAGCAGGAAAATGGATGGGGTGCATCTTCTGACACCTTAATACATCAAACTGTTGCCTAGGCATACTCCACTGCTGAATACTCTGCACCAGTATGGAGTCACAGCTTCCAGTCAACAACTTGATGTTTCGTTCTGATGATGCAATGAGACTTGTGTGTGGTTGCCCTTTGGCGGACGACCTTGTAGAAGACTCTTCCTAATTTCGTCTGGAATAGCTCCTGAAACCTTAGGAGGAACCTTCATACGATCAAGCTCGACAAGGAAAGTGATGAATGAACTGGTAGGCCTAAATCCCCCACCAACACACTTGGAGGATAAGAGAATTCCGGAATCACTTTGCTACCCCAATCCATACACTGCAGTCACAGTATCCAACGTATCTGGATCAATGACAGATGGTATGAGCCCCCACGATGGGTATCCTCTACTTTGAACCTAAGCAGTTTGTGGAGGACAGGCCAATCTAGCAAACCCAAAGGCCTGTGACCTTGATAGGAAAGCAATGGTTCAACTCAACAGGGGGGGGGGGGGGGGGGGGGGGGAAACTCAGAACTGACCGTTGGTCGTACAAAGAATCCTTCAACAAGATTCGAGTAGAACTTCACCAAACTGCGATGTGGAGAGTCACAAACCCTTAGCAAATTCTAGATGACGTGAGGTCTACAAGTCCCTAGAGGAATTGCCAGGCCTGATCACCTGGATGATGAAACTAATCAGCTGGTTAAAGACGGATCTTCACTTGATTTTGGGACTTGCACGCACACGAACGAACGAACGTCCCAATCTGTTTTTGAGTATGTTTTATTTTATGTGTAAAATGTATCTCTATCTTTCGAACGGCCTACAATATCATTTGAAAGCCAATTGAAAGGAAATTTATATTTTGTGGAAAATGTGCCAGTGCCGCTGTAAGCGTGACCAAAGGGGTTTTCCTCCCGTTAGTGCCCCGGGGGTTTCCATGGGACTCACCAAGGAAACCACGTTAAGGAAGGAGTCATGCACACCAATTATACTGATTTCGGGGTGAATTTAGTATCCTGCCACCACATCCTTAAACATTGACTAAAGACATTGGGTGGTTCATTTGATTGAAAGACAGAACAGGTGAGTTTTTGTCTAATATACAATGGCTTACAGAATGGGTATGGTTATATTAGACAAAACCTGCACATGTTCTGTACTTTCAATCAATGTAACTCCCAACCTCTTTATCAATGCTTTATACACAGACAAACAAGATATTGGTACAGGCCCAAGGTTTTCCTTTGTTCATTTTGAATAGTAGAAGAAACGGGAAAATGAGACAAAACTGTTTGAAAACGTAGTTTTTACTGTACATTTGTGGATACTTTCGTATATAAGACATTGTGGATTACTTCGTATATACTGTAATTTGTGGATACTTCGTATATACTGTACATTTGTGGATACTTCGTATATACTGTACATTTGTGGATATTCGTAATACTTGTACATTTGTGGATACTTCGTATATACTGTACATTTGTGGATACTTCGTATATACTGTACATTTGTGGATACTTCGTATACTGGTACATTTGTGGATACTTTATATACTGTACATTTGGGGCTGTACTTCGTATATACTGTACATTTGTGGATACTTCGTACATATCAATAGCTATCTTATGGAGAATAACAAACTGTAGAGTTATAACGGCCCCAAACGCAATTCAATGCATTCCCCACGAGAAATATTATTTATTTCTTGGTGTTTAAACAATTGTGATTTTTTTTCACATCAAGCTAAGTGTTGTAAATTAGCCATCTTAATAAGGGAACAGGTGTGCATTTTTACTAGAAATTTGGCCCTTACTAATACGTACCAAAAATGGCAAACGAACGAAAGAACGTGTATGACAACAAGACGCTTTGTGGTAGCACCGGGAAGAATGGGACGGTCACCTGGTTCTATTTCCCGGCGGTATCATCGTGTTGAGATTTTATTTAATATTATGATATGTTTGCAATTAACATTAAACATATTAGTTAGTTCAAATTAAAGATTGATCTAAGGCAAATTGATTTATTTTTGAATCTATTTTGATTGAGTGATGCTAAAACCTGAGAGCCAAAATATGATAGCATCTCGGCCCGAACATCCATGTCGTTCTACTAAGAACCATTTTTACTTATCACCCACGTTCAAATATCAATCACGTTCTCAAAATACTAACTTAAAACTCAGGGTATCTATTGTTCTACGCAGGATGCAAAGCTCTGCTCTCACTGTCTATCGGAAACTGATAAAGATATACTAAAGCGATCATTTTTTGAACATATCAATAGGCAAAACTTTAGACGTGCTACCCCCATGCCAATGGGAAGGTCTGTTGTGGTAAGTGCACCATATAAGAGGTAATACAACATTCTAGAAACACTTCTTCTTAGACGTTGGCAACGCGAGTCATGCTTTACGAAATAATGCACTTCAGGCGTAAAAGATTTATGGAGACTAATATGCAAATTCTTAAATGAACACTTACCCTTATTGTGCTATTAGCATTTGAGTAAACACATTCTAGATGTTTTAGTGCGCTTTGGATTTCCCTAGCTAACTCGGGCTACAATATGTACCGAAATAATCTTAACCGGCGTCTAACCAATGCATGTAACACGTCCAACGGGGAGGGGATGGGATGGGATGGGAGTTGTTGCAATGCTCCTACACATTTGCTTATGAAACAATCAATAGTAGTACACTCTAAATTCTGCAACGGATAATGTAATTGTGTACAAATGGTGAAACCATTTGTTGAACGCTACTGATGACATCTAGCCAAAAGAACTTTAAAAAAAATCTTGTTTGTGTATAGACTGCGAATAAGTCATGTTTTACAAATGACCCCTTGGTGCCATTTGGGTCAAAACTGAAGGTACATACTTTACATTTCTTATTATACAGATACAAATAAATATTGTGTATGCGTTGCATGTGCTTGTATTTTCGGGACAACTATGTATTAGTGTTACTAACACATAGTTGTCCCGAAAATACTACACTTATTATTTGTATAAAAAAGCTGCAAATCGTCTGCTAACAATTTACAAGCGTTTCCCCGTAACGCAATTAATTCGTACGTCGATTTTATGAGATATATAATGTCAAATAAGCACTCTTTGTAAACATGGTAAACCAGTCTGTTCTGTTATATTGACCTCCATTTTTGTGATTAAAATATTAATTTGATTTTCAATTTTATTTGAGAAAAAGGTTTCTCATAGAAAAAGCACTTTGTTTATTATGGAAATCCCCTTGTGCTATATTGAGATCAGACCAGGTGTTATTTACTAGATAGATTGTGCAAGAGAAGTGGAATTCCCCTAGTGCTTTGTTGAGATATGCACCTGTTGTTGACAACTAGAGGTGAATGGGAATTCCCCAAGATGTAGATTTAGAAAATGAGTCAACTTGTTTATGCTTTGAGATAAAAACAAGTTATTTATATAAAACGGTGCAATGCAGATGATGTAATTTAAGTGAAATCTGATTTGACAGTGCTAGGTTATGTTTATGCATGATAATGTTGTAATGCCTATTTTTAGGTATTAGGAAAGGGGAATCTAGCTGTGAGTAGTTAAATACTTGTCACTGGAAGGACTCAGGGCAGCAGTTGTAACCAGGAGCTATACAGTATAGGTATAGCTAGTTTTAATCTACGATGGAAGATTTGTGTTATACATAGTGCCAGGATTTATATTTTGGATGCCACCGGAGCTTGATAGCTGAACTGTCTGCTGTCGTCTTTTAAGCCAGAAGAGCTTCAGTTTGGAATCAAAAAGAGATTCCAGTTTGTGGTCTTAAATGAGGACATTACGCAGACTGATCGTGTTATATACACCCTGGGTTGTATTTCACAAAGATTTCAACCAATCGTACGATCCATTATAAGCAACGCATCCGAGTCTGTTAGAAATCCCTATTATTTACGATGTGTTTGACTTATGATGGGTTTACGATGTGTCGTAAGTCTTTGTGAATCCCCCCTGGATTTTGTTACTGTGGAATATTAGTGTCGTCGAGGGACTTGTTCAACCTTGTCGTCTTAAACTGCTGGACAAAAGTTACCTTCAGGACTGAGAAGATTCCAATGGAATATTACCTGAGGATATATATGTGTGACTTTGCATGCTGTCATTTTGAAGTCTTCGCTGTGCGGACATATCATGGTTGAACTGCAACGCTTCTTTAAACTCGTGGACTCTTAAGTATCATAATCTTAAATATTGTGTGCAATTTGATTATATGTAATATTTTTTTGGACATACCAAATTCTTGAACCAAACTGATTGCAAATCATTAAATCTGTTTTATTATATAAAATTTAGATCACTTGTGCACAAGGCTCATTTATTTGTGTTTGAAAGGTATTTCTGACCTTTGACATCCATGAGACGTCATAACAGTTCAGTTTGTTTTGGCTACATAGTATCATTAGAGTAAAACAAATGGGTCAACCATTTGTGCATATAACTACGTTATCCGTTGCAAAATTTAGAGTGTACATTTATTATCAATGCATATGTATTGGTTTTTTCGTTCTATTACATAAGTACCAACGTTTCTCTTTGTTACATCCCGATGATATCATAATGCCAGAAAGTTCACATTTTTTCCAATATTTGATGAAAAGGGGCCGATTTGCAATTTTCGGCACTTCCATGTACAATGTAATCGGTTATGAGTATACACCCCTAACTAGGCTATCGTAAAGATTAAACCCAGGAGCTTACATTGTTGGGTATACATACGTTCTTGCATGACACTTGGAAAAGCTGCCTTTAAAATTTGAAGATCCAGAGTGGAGTATAATTTCATGGCTTAACATGGTATTTATTGACTGGTATGTTTTCAAATAAATTCATTTGGACAGCAAAAGTGGAGGCAATATACTACGCACTTGTTCAATGACAGATAATTGGTTCTCACTCAGTCGTTTCGAGGGGGTCGGGTTAGCGCAGAGAGTTTTCCGAGTTTTCCCTCGCTTCGCACCAGTGGTCACATGTTCGACCCTGGGTGGACCTGCAATTATTGCGCAGGCCCATAGCCAGGGGTGATGCGGGTGGTGCGACGCCACACCCCCCCCCCCCAAAAAACTGAACAAAGGTCCGCTTTATCATGTTTAAGAGTCCGCTTTGTCATTTTAAGGTCCGCTTTGTCATGTTTAAGTTTTGCTCTGTGTAAAAGGTGTGTTTTAAGTGTTGTGGGTATGCATTCTGTCCACACTACTGCAAGTCGCGCATTCAACGTAATTAATTATTACGGGTTTAGTTAACGCTGAGTGTTTCATTCCTCCCCCCCCCCCCCCCCCCCCGGTGTTCAGAATTTGGCTATCCGCGGTTAAACATTTTGGGGGCATCCTGGCGAGGGTAGCGAGCCGAAAAAAAAAAAATCACCAAAAAGGTCCCCTTCTGGCAAATCCGCAACCCCCCCCACCTCCCCCCCCCCAAATAATTCCTGGCTACGGGCCGCATTTGCGTTTGGTTCCAGTCCATACTCGGCCTCGCAACTTTTCTCCGGGTACTCTGGTGTCCTCCTGCTTCTAGAACTGGGCTTTCTTCCTAACGTATATATGATAATAAAGTGAATTGTAATTTGAAATAAAGTATGTTCGTGACACTAAAATGACTCGATATTGTTGATTTTGTTAAATACTAATCCCGCCTCATCATCGCATTATCACCGTTCGACTATATATTCATTTCGTTAAGCATGTGCTTTGATGAACGCTACGTTGAGGGATTCATAATGACACATTTTCTGGTCACCATATGTCCTAAAGTCTGATCATTTGATGATAAAGCTTTGTTAACTTTGCTTGAATATTGTTGTATTTAAATGTAAAGAAACCTGCATAAATTCGCAAGTTTTTCCACTAGACTACTATGTGTAATTGAGTTAGTGGTGTTTAACCTCAGACGTTGCTTTTCATGTTTTACCTCAAAGAGTTGCTATTCTGTCTCATTATATTTATTACTCCATCAGACGTCGCCAAGTATTTCCTCAAAAGGAGAACTCTTCCCTGTGTGAAAGTGACCGTCTACATGAGGCATGTTTAAAACTAGTGCAATCGAGGAAAAATATATATTGTGCAACTGAACAACATAATTTCCACCATGGAGGGCTTTCTATTTTACACAACTACTGCGCCAACCCAGATGACGCCGATCTTGTTCCAAATTCTGAAGACTTTATATTAGGAATTTTTATTATATGTGTGGAAATGCATTTCAGCGTGGATGGCCCGATTTAACCCTGGTGTTATACCAAAGCCCTTTTTTTGGGGGGGGGTAAAAACATAACGTTTACCAAGGGTGGGGGGGAGGGGTAACCTCCTCCCCCACCCCTCGAGAATTCGTATAAGCACCGAGGCTTTTATTATTTGATAACCAGTGGATAGCTATGTCCGTCCTCTTCCATTGATACCAAATAAGTACCAACACTACCTAGTATGGCGTCACAATGACTTCATTAAGTCCGCGAGTCGGCAAATTGGCATTTTCCACAGAAAATAGGCGAAAATCCAATTTTGCGCAAAAAAAAAACGTAGGAATTTCGGATTCTTCATTCGGTTTTCCGCTCTAAATGAATGGCAATCTGGTGTTTTACATAAACATAAGAGTTTTAGAGCCATAACTGTTCATAATATTTTCAAAAATGCACCATAAATATCCTTGTGTGGAACCACCCCCATACCCTCGACGTTGACGGCATACCCCTAACCCCGGTGAAGGTGCATATCCTTAGCATTTTTTTCTCTAAATGACCGAAAGGATGAGAGAACGATTACCTAGAAGTTTTTTACGAAAGTTGTGCCATTTTAGCGCACTGGAAGCGAGTTCACTAGGGGGGGGGGTAAAGAACGAGGGTTAAGTCTATAATTTTTTTCATCTTGATAGAGGGCCTTCCCCCCCCCCCCCCCCACCCCAAAATCCCATCTGTAAAGTTGCGCGCGCGCCGATAGTTCAACTCGTTTTTTAAGTTAGAGCTAACGTGATTTTGTAATCCCCATAGAGTACTGTATGAAACAAACTAAATTGGTCGACCTAAATGGGGCCTATTTGCTCAAACATCTAAACCTAACATCTTTAGACCTAAGATTTAACAGGGTAAATGACCAAATAGTAGGATTGCTTTTCTGATACCACCATAATGGCCATTTCCGGGAAAATCTGGGCCCTGGGGACGCTCTATTAGCGATCTGACCACGGCCTTTAAATAAATTTCAAATCCTGATAAAGGAAAATTTCCTCAAAAGTTCCTGACTACAACTCCCAGAAGTACATGGACGTTTCGGCCCTGATGATGTGGGGTCGATCTACAAAATCTTAAAAAAATATAATGGAACACCGTCTCTCAATCATGTTTTTCACTACAATCACAACGTGTGCCATTATAACTGAACCTTAATTTGTCCCCTACCTCTTTCATTCCCCATCATCATTTTGGGGACGCAATGAGGATACTCATATCGCACAGAACCGCAAGACATCGTGTTTAAAAAATATCTTCACGAAAAAACCTTGAAAGTATAATGGTATATTAGTTTTAATTTTTTATTTTTTGCATATTATGAGACTATATCAGGAGCTCTTATATACCAAATATTATTCAAAATAACATTCGAATTGGTATGTATAATAGTTTTTCACTTTGGAATCATACCCAAACGCCAATGAAATCTTCAAACAGACCAATCTGGATTCGTTTGTTTGTGCTGTACCTAAAAACCACATGACCAACCTCGACGCTAATAAAGGGCCTATCTACGGTGTCCCCCTGACGCCATTTTTGCAATGAAAAATTTTATTTTTGCGCATGTATTTTTACTTTTGCAAAAAAAAATGTAGTTTTTGAAAATATTTGCAACAATATTTTATAGTTTTGCAAAAATATTTTCATAGTTTTAACAAAAATATTTTAGAGTTTTCGCAAAAATATTTAAAACTTTTTTCGGCGAGAAAGGTCGTATTCCCTCCTCGCTTTCGTTAAAAATGAAAGTTGAAAGCTCAGTTCCTCTTCCTCCCGCTGCTTCTTATGAAAATTTCATGTTGCACTCCTCTCGCTTCAAATTTTCGCATTCCCCCTCAATTCCTCCATTCCCCTGCCGCAAATAATGACCCTGCCCTAATTATTTTCACGGGGGGGGGGGGGGGTGGTGGGGTGGGAGGGGTGGCACTTACCAACAATGAATTCATAGGGTGAAAGGCTAGCGATTTCAAACCCAAGAGGGCATGCGGTAACTTGACAATAGAGGTCTTTGGGTGAGAGACCGCCAATTGTGCCCTAAATCGTGAATTTGGACAAAAATTATATGCTAAATTATCAAAAAAAAAGTCGGAATTTTCAAAAAGTAGGGTTTTTTGTGTCCAATTTTTTCAAATTCTCCACAAAATAGGGGCCTTTAGGTGAGAGGTGCAAACCTTTAAAAATGGCATCTTTGGGGGACAAGGATGCTGAAAATGGAGGTCTAATAAACGCGTTATATACAATTTGCGCATTTTGATAAAAATATGTAAATTTAGGTCATGAAATAATTTTCAACTCCTTACGTACAAAGTTGCGTTTGTTACAGGTTGGAAGAAGAACGCACGAAAATTACAGATGATACCTTGTAAACTTCCTACAAAATGCAAAATTTAATAAACAATCTCAAATATGCTCATTTTTTTTGCAAACATAGCAAATTATTACGGCCTATGTCACATTTCACCATACCACTCGCTCTCTTCATATTTGTGTTGGTAAAGGTTTGAAGGGAAACATAAAAATTTTCAGCTGATAGCTTGTAATTCTCACAAAATGCAAGAAAATAACAAAACTCCTAAATTTTGGCACTTTGTGGTTAAAATAATTGGTTTATTAGGCCAATTAAGACATTAATTAGGCTCATTTGGTTCATAATTGGGTTGTTTATGCTCATAGAAAATTCCTCAAGTTTTCAGATTGTTTGCAGTAATTATTTAAAAAATGCAAATTTTTTCTCATTTTTGGAAAAAATATGCTACTTTAGGGTAAGTAAGGCTATCGAATACACTCTGTTGCTGCAAATTCTGCATATGAGTGTATTCGAAAATCCTTCAGTTGCAGAATGATAGTGTGTAAGTTTTTCCTTAAAGTACATCCTATATTAAGAAATTGTTATTTTTCCTGTGCAAATTGAAAAACACCCTAAAAAATAAAAAAAATAAAAAACTTCAAAAATTTCAAATTTGTTTTGGTAGTGGAGAGATCAATAATTGGTAATGTTATTTAATCTGTACTACATAGGGAACCTACCTAACTAAAAAACAAGTGTATACCTTTAAATCGTTTGATTCTGTAACTTTTTTGTGTTGAAGAGGACACTACCATGCCATGGATGCATTGGCCAAATAAAGAAATAAGACTTGAACCGTTACAACTTGGGTCTCCAAATGACAGTTATGTACGAGTACATTTTAATAAGTTTGCAACGGAATGTCCGATTTCAAACTTCCAAGTGTTCTGAGTTTCGGAAGAGTCTCTCTTTCACATAGAAAAAGGAAAAAAAACAATACATTGAAACCCACGGATGCAGACACTTTATTTTCACCTGAACTGCCTATTTAGCAGTCTTGATTACATTACCCATATTAACGATAATTCGTTTCAATCTTGAATATTGAATCTTTTTGGTCCCTCCTTGTATACTTGACACAAACATCAATTTCTATTTGCCATTTTCCTGACCCTTTAAAGGATAGGAGTATTTAGTTGAATGGAAAATTGTAAGGAAACGAAAAAGTTGCCCGTTTTAACCCTTTATGGTGGAAGTCGTACACAAATTTGTATCACCATCACCATCATCACCCATCACCAGTATCACCATCACCATCATTGGCCCATCATCAACATCGATCCTCAATAGCATTATCGATCATCATCATCATCGATCACCATTATCACATCATCCATTGATCATGGTGATGATGATCATCATCATCATCGTCATCGTCATCGTCGTCGTCGTTGTCGTCATCATCGTCGTCGTCACTCAAACATCGTCGGCAATCTCGATCG
>JAMKCH010060877.1:0-13373 GCA_023653785.1 Ophioderma brevispina
TGTCTAAATCATCTCATTCAAACATCGATTCGGTATCAAGATCAAAGTTATCTATAATAAAGTTGTTATTAATGAACTAACAAACTTCCTACCTGTGTTTGGGGTGTGCCGCGACGCGGGCTCATGCAAATTACTATTAGATGCTAACTTGCAAAGAGTCTGCGAATATCCAACAAACTTCACTTTCCAATAGTGGGACGTGTCCACGGACGACGTGTCCTAACTGAAAGAAAACCAGCTCCTAATGACTTCCCGATGCTCGGCGGGTCGACTACTAAATGTCCAAAAGTGCTGTAGCTTGTTTATCCTTGAATAACTCAGAGGCCACGAATACGGACCACCAAAGACGCACACCCATCGGACGAAAACTGTTGGAGGTGTGCAACGTATGACAATGTTCCACTCATGTAAGACATGTGTTACTGTCACTGCACTACTGGAACAACTGTATGTCACTATGCTTGGAAACTCTGCTCATAACTTGGAGCAAGATGTTAAGAACCTCTGCTAATAACTTAACTGGGAGTAAGATGTTATGATACTCTGACTCATCTTCACTCTCACCAGAAGCTTTAGATATCCTCTCAACAATTCTAGAAGGCTCTAGTCCTCTCTATATGTTCCCATGTGCTAAATATAGTCCATTACTTCATAAGTCTGGAAATGCCCCTACCATTCCACATGTACTGCATAGATTTGGGATCTCATAGCAGCTACTGCACTGACTTTGTAATATACAGCAGTGCTGCACCTAGGTCAGACTCCTACCACCTTGGTTGAATCTCTCCTAGACTCCAGACCTTTATTAATGAATCACTAAGGTTCTAGACGCCTTCTCGTTTTTTTCTGTTTGCTTCTTCTGAGATCTTCTGTTTCCTTCTATTTGCTTCACACACCAGTTATGCACACAACCAGTATATTTAGTATCACTATGTTAGATTAGATTAATTTACAACTTTTATGTGCTAATTTTATGACTTATCTTACTCAAAGTAAAATAAAATCATTGCTAATTCTTGGGGTCTGTACCCTCCTAAAAATAAATTAGCTATGGCCTTGCTTTTTTCTGGGATCGCTTGTATGCCCTAATGTACATTAGGCAAACTCGACCAAGATGTCAAAGGTCCGAGCTAGAGAAGCCAATATACGAGCTATATAAGCTATTGACACATAGCACTGAAAGGGTTCCCTGACGCCGTATATATACAGCTTGGACCCAATGTCATTCGGAAGTCTCGACCCATATCAACGTCAGGGTCTACACCGTGGTTAGTAATGAAAAGTATTGAGACATCAACTTGGAAAAACAAGGTGGAATATGGTGGTAGCTCTTGGGCCTTTTTTTTTGGTAGCTTTAACACACCAATCTATTTTTTCACCGGTCAGATCTTCTTCTTCTCGTGTATGAGGCAGAAGCTAAATATGTTGAAGAGGGTGGAGCCAGCTCACTGTTGTTGGTTGGGGTTTAAGACGTCAATCTCACCGGTTGACGAAAGGTAGGGCCTCATTGAGACGTGATCCTCATTCTATGTGGAGACCCACATTGCAGGCTGTAGATGGTCGCAGCCTCCATCGTGCATATCGCTGTTGACACAATCGATTCCGTGCGACTCCCGTCAAGGTGAGCCTTCCTTGCGTGGAAGTTTACTACCAGGTGGGAGTTTCTGTTACGGTGTAATAGTGAGTTGGTCTGGTCTTGAAGAATCTAGCCAGGCAGTGTTCCCTGTCTGTAAGATGTTGAATGGGGAAGCTGGAGAGTTTAGCAGCGTGTCGACATAAAGGTCGCCGAGAAGCGCCGTCACTCTGTCGCCCGAGCTGGTGTGTTCTTTGACAGTCTTATGCAGCAGTTGCTTGTTGTCCAGCAGAGCCTTATCCACCAGTTTGTGCGTATGGTGTTTCTCTCCGAAGCACTGCCTGTGCACTGGCTGACATGCACTGATAGAAACTCAGATGGAGTGGGACGAAGGAACCATTAATGGTTCTCATAGTCTTGTTGAGTACTGTGGCCAGCTTCTTTGTGTGAGAGCTTATTGCAGCATGCTGGGCGGCATATTCAGCAGCCTGCGACCAGCCAGGGCGGTGGCAGTGGTGCGTAGATTCGTTGGGCTGGCACCCCTGAGGATCCAGCAAGCGGCAAATGGAATGATTTATTCCTCGAAGATACCTTCGCGCATAATGACTCAAGTTCTGCAGACTAAGTAACTGCCGATCAAGCTCACTCCCAGGTAGGTTGGTGTAAGGATTGTATGGCAAAGGCTCTCCATTGAGGTTTATTTTAAGCTGGCATGAGCCTCTTTGGTGTTAAGCTAGAAGGCAGTACGGGGCTCCTTGGCTTCACTCAGTTTTTCCGTCTGACGAATGCTTCAGTATGGCCATAGCTGCAGTAAGTGTACTTTCTATCTACTTCTGCAGCTTCTGTCCTATTGAAGAAGGGCAAATCCTCGGCGACCTATTGTCTAGATGTTGTTTTGAGGTTAAAGGCTGAATATACAGTTGAACACATAGGCCAGTACCGATCCTTGTGGGACTCCGTGCCTCAGACGACGCAGACGACGCTCTGCCCCTCACTTGGTCGTAAAACAAGCTCCGGTTTGCCAAGATGTTACATATAATTGTACAAGGTTGACGATCCGGGAATGTCCTGAAAAGCTTGGTGTCAAGCCCTGGCGCCACATGTGTCTATGCTGCAGTAGGTCCCCAGATGACGCCTGCCTTACGACACTTTCAAGCTTTTCTCAATATCATTTGTGAGTTTTCATCTTGGGACATGCTCCGGTCACGGCGAAATCCTGCTTGGTGTTAGGCAGATTGTGTTCGACGACTGGCTAGCTCAGCCGGGCCATGATCATCCTCTCAGGGAGTTTGAAGGAAACACAAGTAGTTGATATTGGGCGGTTAGTTCTTAGGGTTGTCACAGGCTTGTTTGGTTTGGGGAGTGCGTGATAGTAAGCCCTCCTCCAGATCTTGGGTAAGGACTGGTTGTAAGGCAACATGTGTAAACCTCCTGGAGCCATTCAAGACATTGTGGGCCCAGTGAATCAGGAACTCCGCTGGTCTGTTATCAGCCCCTGGGCCTTTCCACTCTTTAGTTTTCTGATAGCAGAGGTAAGCTAATCTAGTGAGAAGGGTGTTGAAAGTGACCCGTCCACGCCGGGGGCTCGACGAAGTTTGGTGATCTCTTTTTTAACAGAGCGAGTGTGATCCTTATGGTTTCACACCACTAAATCCTGGTCCCATTCGTTCCTGTACAAAATGGCCGAGATGAAAACGTCATTTTCTCCTCAATGGAACATCTCAGACCTTAAAGCTAACATTCTGCTTGAAGGTCATCATATCTCCTACCCAATCAATCATGAAATTAGGGTAGTTATCCCCAAAATTTTCGAGCGACTGGACCGTGAAGACTAGCATGCACCGTGGACCCTGGAGGTCAGAGCACTTTTTCAGTCAGGTGTTCCCTGTAAGAATACGGTTAAAATTGGTTTGTCGGATGAAAATAACATATCAATGACAACCTTTTTTGATATTCCTACAGATTTTATACTTAATATTGATAGCAACCATGATTTGCAACCCAGGTCTCGCAATTTCTCTCATTTTTAGGGTATACTTAGGCGAGGGTCACCAAAAAAAACCGTCTCATTTGCGGTGGGGGCTGGACTTACCTGTTTCTCAAGTTATTTACTGGTGTGAATCCTTATCAATGCCCTTGAAACGACCATTTGCTCAGCAATTGAGTTGGCAGACACAGTTGATTCCCTGAACCGTCTCCTCCCAGCGCTCACGACGTTTCCTGTCCAAGCAGTTTGTCAGATCTGAAGCCCTGAATTTCGCTTCTTCCCCAGGTTCAGAATTCAAGAAATCATTGTAAAGAGCATCACATTCCTCATCCCATGATGGGATATAACTGCGACGACAGCCACGTGGGATGGTCTTCTTTGCTATCTTAATAAAGAGTTCACATAGTGCTGTGTAAGAATTGACCAGGTTGGAGAAGGTTGGTGTCGGAAGGTTGGGCACTTCTGAATCCACCAGGTTCTTAAACTGGTCCCAGTTTGCCTTGCGGAAGTTCCTTTTCACTGGCTTTGTTGGTACAAACTTAGCAAGGCTCTCCTGAGCGATCAGTGATGGTCTATGTTGTGACTTTGAAAAGCGGTTGAGAACAGTACGGTGAACAGAGATGGCGTCTATATTTACAAAATCAAGGTCAGGATTTGAGGTTGTGTTCCACCTTCCAGAGTAGATACTTTCTGGTTGCTTGTGGTCGTACAAAAGTTGTACGCCGGATTTGGAAGCCCAGTCCTCAAGTCTGGCTCAGGGTTGGTATTCCTGTAGCCCCAGGTAATGCTATAACTGTTGAAGTTACCAGCGTAGATGCAAGGTGCACCATAAGTAGGTAGAGAAGCCTTGAAGCCGGGAGTTAGGTGGCTTTTAGACATTGGTGACGTGGACATCTAAAATTGGGTCGTTGCCCATTCCAGGGTGGAATCTGCAGGTGAGGTTGCAATTTGTTGCAATGAGTTGTGTTTCTGACAAAGGTGGTAATCCCATGGGTAGCGCTCTCAGTGTGTGCAGCTAGAGTATAGCTGCAAATTTTCAGGATGGAACTGTCAGTTGCGTGTCTCTCTTGGAGGAGAATCGCAGTTACTTTGTGCGTTTGTGTAAGATGTTCAATGATGTTGATCTTTGCCTAGTGAGTCCTTCTACATTCAGTTGAAGCACAGAGATGCCATATGACTTGGCATCCGATGATGCCTGTCCTGATAAACGTGTGCGTTTGTGTAAGATGTTCAATGATGTTGATCTTTGCCTAGTGAGTCCTTCTACATTCAGTTGAAGCACAGAGATACCATATGTCTTGGCATCCGATGATACCTGCCCTGATAAGGGCACGTGTTCCAGACTGACATCATGTTGTGTCCTCTGACGAGGCATGATAAAATACAGTGAGCTAAAAAGATAACTGTGAGTTACAAAGACAGTGAGTTACGAAAGACAACAGAGATGTTAGCGTCACCTCAGGTTGATTATCATTCGCCTGATGATTAAAATCAGTTTCCGCAGGGCTAATCTTGAACCCCATCGGTCAAGGTACTCGTCGATTTAGTGCTATAATTGCCAATAATGTTAATTATCGGTCAATAATTAACTTTATTGGCAAATATAGCACTAAATCGACGAGTACCTTGAAACTCCGAATTGATGGGCATGTAATGCGCCTCTCTGGAACCTCAACCACAAGTGTCAAAGTTCACAATGTGTACGTGCCACTTTATAGCAAAACCAGGCTTACACCAATACCTTGCCTGGCAATAAGATTTTGGGAACTTAGTGTGTCCTTTAACTTGGTACTAAAACTAAAATGAATCAAGGTGTCAGGGATCTCATGGACACTAAAAAACTGGGCATAATAGTGTCACCGGGCATACTGATATTCGATATTTAACCAGAGGTAGTAAAATATAGCCGTTGTGTCTATTTGATCCTCTGTTACAATAGGAGGTTTGATGTGGATTATTTCCACATATAAACTATTCAATATTACACCACTTTGATAGGTTGAAACATATAACTGGAACATTGCATTTCCGATATGGATATATGATGATATTAATTTAGGCATTATTTGTAAAATAATTCATATCCAAGCTCACCACCAAAAAGGTAAGGCTGCCAAAATTCCAATAGAAATCCAGTTGATATGTCTCAGTTCGTAAAAGGTAGGCGAGAAGAGACAGAATTATCACCGCAATTCCCCAGGCTAAGTTAGCCATAGTCCCCACGATAGCTCGTCTCTCTGGCGCAAACATCTCTATTAGGTTTACAAATCCGCATGTCATTGTACCCTAATGGAAAGAAAGAAAAAAAAAAAGAAAAAAAAATATCAAACACACAAAATTTGAACGTGGGTGAATCCGTGGGGGTGGGTGGAAAGTAAGGCGTAAGCAACGGAAAGTTGAAATTCATTACCTAAAAGAACACAAATTTACAATTAAGGTAGGAAGAAATATTTTGCAGATCCAAATAAATGTCGAACCGTTGGTGGTCCACATACGAAACAAGTCTACGTCATTATGATGTATTCTTGAAGAGAAGAAAAAGGAACGAAAAAGGCAAGAAAGAAGAAACAACATACGTTACCTGTCTGAAAACAGCTACCAAGAACCAAAGGACGACAAACACGTAGTAGTTATTAGCAAATGCCAAGCCTGTCCCTGTAACTCCCAGGAACATAATTGACGCAAATGTAGTTATTTTTCTACCGAAGATGTCCAGCTAATTGTCCCATGGGTAGTGCGCCTAGTAACAATCCCGTCATGAAGGTTGTAGTAGCAGTTTCTTTCAACGTTTTCTATCACAGACTAGATCAAACTGAAATAATATATAGATTGTTATAGACAACATTGTTTTAGAGCTAGCTGATAACGTAAAACATTCCTTTTTAAATATATTTAATAGGTTTCAGCTATATGACCTTAAACATTGTCAAAAGTTGTTTCTCATCCGTTAGACTCTGGGTTCAAGCTTCCCGCGTACGCAATCGATATTTTTTGTTTCTATTTTTATTAACTCTTTTTTATCCGCCTACGGCCACACGAGCAAACTTCGTAACAATTACAAATGAAGAGCGCCGCTCATTAAACTCATTACTGAATGGTGACGTCATATTGTGATACAGCTTGGGGAAATTTCGGAAATTCTGCAATGTGTGTTCATGACGTTAGAGAGACTTCTTAGACCTCAGGTGGTCAAAATTATAAGCGCAATGATAATGGGAAGATCCGGGATGGTCTCGGCTATTGGAAGCTTAAAACAGAATTCAAATCAGCCTTTCCGTTGGTGAATGTTGGTGTTGTTTTTGTGTTAGTAAAGTTGGGCCATGAGTCAATCCCAGAAATTGGGGGTTGAACAAGTACTCCTAAATAATCGTATATTATGCGCGATATAATGTGACTAGTGAGAAGTACTATTTGTGTCGGTGTCACTTGGTCAGTTCTTAACAAACTGTCTCATCTATGCAGGGTGACATGAATGTTTACTATACTGACATTGCAAATATGCATGGCTATTTTCCGGCAGTGGAACCAAATTTGAATTGGGAAATTGCATTGGGAGTATTGATTGCTGTCATAATTATATGCGCGGAACCGTATCTTGACTGAGAAGGGTCAGTTGCTGCGCGGTCAAGCATGGTTTGCACGACACGTACAATGTACACACAGATTTTCTGCATTCGGTTGTGTGTATACTCAATGATCCTGTATATGATCATTGGTATACTGCAACGCGGTTTAATTTAATCTTAGGTCAGTCAGCCGTGACTTGATCGAGCGCTCGCTATAGAGTCGAGAGTCTCGAGAGTCTTATGGTTATTTGCATATATAGGCATGTACTACACATGGGCGAATTGCCGTCGGTGACTAGCGTCGGTGACTAGAATCTTTTTTACAGGCTTCAATAGAGTAGGTTTGTTGTGGGCCATTTAAAATATTTTTTTAATTTCATTTTAAAAAGTGATTTGCTGAACATTGTATAACAACATAACATATTATAGTATTGTAAGTATAACAACATAAATTTAGATTTCGTCACATATATAACTGACATTTTGGTAAAATTTTGTAACACATTTTAGATGTCAACAAAAGCAGAAAGTATATCTAATTGTATAAGTGCAAAGCTTATATTATTAAGAATATTACAATAACTTATTTCCAAAAATTTCAAAATGTCAGTTAGACCATTGTTATACATAAAGTTACGGTTCATTATACGCTCACTTGGTAATAGCGAGTTAAAATGTTCAAATCCATTAAAAGTCCAAATCCTTACTTCTGAAACGATTGACGTTTCCCCGTATTGAAAATAATATTCCCAACCATACTGGCAACTCGTCTGATTTTCGCTCAGTATCCCGTCGTGCACTTCGTACATAAACATCCAGAAATCCTCTCTACGTTGGTGGTACCATTATCATCTTTAACAGGTGCAGTCTCATTCCAAAGAAATCCATTAGGCGGTGTACAGTAGTACATATCGGGGTCAGAGGTTATGAATACCATAATCATTGTGATTGCAGCGGGGAAACCTGAGGTAAATATGAGCATGTGCGAAGTAAGGAGTTTTTGATAGCGACCAAAGACGCCCAAATATCGTAAAGAATCATCCAAATCCATGTTGTAATTTGTCCACGAATGCTAAAAGAGAAAGAGAGAAAGAGAGAGAGAAAACCGGATCACGGAAGTCCGCCAAGGGAAGTTCAATTTAAATAAATTTTAAAATTTTACACCCCCCCCCACTAACTACATCCTGCGTAAATTTTACAAAATGTCATTGCGGGAAAATATAACATTATAACATATTAATCAGGCATACATGGCAAGATCCCCGCAATAGATGTTTCTGTTTAAAAAAAATATTGCATTTTTCAGCCACTTTTTTCATTTTCATTTCTTTTCTGATATTAAAAAAAAAAAAAAAAAAAAAAAAAAAAAAAAATATGCGATCAAAGACCAATTTTAAACAAAATGCGCGCAGTCTTCTGAGACAACCTTTTTTCTTGGCCTTATATCAGTTTCCAAATTGTGTTGCCACTGTTTAAAATTGTTCTAAAATAAAAAGGAACAATTTGCATGGAGTCAAACAGCTTTGATATAAGCTTAAGTTTGAATGAAATTGTAATTGAAATTTCTTTTGCATATTATGTTCAAAATGAATGTACAGCCTGTCTCAAAAAATGGTACAATCAGAAAAAAATTGGTTATATATGAAATTTCAAAATAAGTCATTCTTACGTGGCATAATATTAAAGAACAAAGGCCAGGCTTTCCAATGGTGTTTGTTTCATCTTATTTGCTTTTGTCAATCCAGAGATATAATCAATTTAGTGCGATATACCAACATCGATTTTGTGCCACTTTTATGCATGGACATGGGTTGTTTCGCCCAGTTATGCCATGCTGTCTTGAAGCACACAAAAGATTGGAACTTGACAAAAGAAACAAAACACATATCAAAGTAAACAAAGGAACGAGTTTTATCGACACAAGTTTATAGTCAACATAATCAGTTTCAATTAACCATATCTTCTTTTCAAAATATATTAAACATGAAAATATTTATTTTCACACAAGGAAATGGAGCTTTGAATTTATACAAACATTTGGTATTTGGTTAAATCATGCCAGAAGGATGTAATTACAACCAAAACAAAAAAAAAAAAACAAAAAAAAAAAAATAACACTCCAAATCCAAAGATGGTTTAAAATATTGCACTATCTTTGTGCATTTTACTATTGTTGAAGTCATAAAATTTTGAATTTGGAGCAGGTATCAACGTGTGGTAGAAGTAGCATCCCCATTATACAAAAAAACCTCTCTCCACCAGGTTGCTGTACGCTCATGGGCCTTCTAACAGACATGGTATATTTTATCTTAAAGCCAGAAACTTACTATTCATAACTTCCACCATTACGTAACTGTTTTCGTTTATTTTCGAATTCTTTTATGCATAGTTTAATCCCTTTTTTAAAGATTTCTTATCTTGTTCAAGTGTGAATAACCTATGCTTTGTAATCTTTCACCTTTTCACTCAACCAGAATTGGAATGAATTGGATGAATTGGAATCCGGTATTGCTAACTTCACCCAAGAAAGCAGTAGGCCTTGACACACTCTACTGAGCAACTAAACAATCTTGGCCCCGTAGCAAAGGAATGGCTTTCTATGAGCTCTACAATTGCTGCCTTATTTCCCACAGGTTCCCAAAGATCTGGGAGAAAGCCCATGTTATGGCACTCCTAAAGCATGGGAAAGGTCCATCCAATCCCAAAAGCTACAGACCTATATCACCCTTAACCATACCTACAAGCTCTTTGAACGCTCCTGCTCAATCGTAACGCACCTGTGATAGACGAACACCTCCTAACAATAACAAGCAAGTTTCCGACCAGGCAAATCGACAACATGCCAAGTACTCAACCTAACTCAACATCATTGAGATGGTTTCGAGAAGGGTATGGTAACGGGAGCGTGGGTTCGTCGACCTATCATAGCGTATGACATTGTTAATCACAGATGCCTATCCATAAGATCCTGGAAATTACCAAGGACATCCGCTTGACGCGCTTATCCGGATTGCTGGCAAACAGGATGTTCTTTGTTCACTACAAGCGAAGAAGAGCCGATGGCGTAGGCTCAAGAATGGTTCCCACACTGGAGTATGCTTGCACCTCTCCTGTTCAAAATCTATACGAACGACCAACCTAGGAGTGCAGGAACCTGTCTTTTTTTTTTATGCAACATCTTGGAATAGCGCACAAGATCCGACTTCACAGTTGTTGACGATAGACTCTCCAAAGCTTTGATGAACCACTCCTTATTATGAGGAAAACAACCTACGTCAAACCATCTAAGACACACAGGTGTGTGATTTACATCTACGCAACCGTGAAGCAACGTCAGCTTAAAGTTACCTGGTCTGGAACTCCCCTGGAGCAATGTGAATCACGCAAATGATCTACCTGGAGTTAACACCAGTTGACCTCACCTCTCTCTTTATAAGACCCACATTAAGACGAAGAGTAAAGTGTGCATGCAATAACATCTTGACAAACTCAAACTGGCAACAAGATGGGTGCTCGCCCACAACCCTAAGATCGACGGCACTGCCCTGTGCTACTCATTGCAGAGTATGGCCTGCCCTGTAGGGGAAAGATCAACCCATGCCAAGAGCTTGATTCAGCGTTAAATAACGCTCCGTCCAACACCAACGAAAACTTGTACATCCTAGCAGGAATTGTCCCACCTGACATCCTCGTAATGTAAGCGAGCATGCAAGAGCGTATCTGCCAGTATCTAATGTGAAGCACCCTATGTCCCGCAGATCTGTGCAACCGCCTAAAATCCAGAGAGGTTTCTTGTAATCAAGTCCAACTCTTGAAACAGTCTCTAAGGGGTCAAGAGAGTTCGCCTTGTGGAAAACAAGACGTTCCATCAACCAAGTAAAGTCTATTGGTATTGAACTTGTGAGCATCTTCCACCTGGAGCCTGACTCCTCATGGGCTGATGGCGATGCTCCATAGATTGAGCACGCAAACTGGGCCGATCTAAGTTCCTTCCCCCCCCCCGCAGAAGGTGGGGCTATCTGGAAGCAGAACAGATGACTCCCTTTGGTTGTGGAACTGAACCACAGACAATGTAACACCTCTTGGTCGGCCCACTGCTGGATCAACAATGCACAAATAAGACCTTGCGATTCAGTGGAGCCACCAGACGTTGTCCCATCTCTGGCTGGATCACCTTTCTTACACTGTCTCCGTTTGGCTCATAACAAAATATAGGTACATGATATAACCTCTATTGACCCCATCATTTTTTTTTCTTTACAGTTTGAGGCAATATCTTTAAGATGATAGCCTCCCACCACTATCATCCAAAGTTCTGATGTTGATATTGAAGGTAGTCTTGTAAAATTTGTGTCGTCAACGATTCGGCAACTTGCCGACTTACGCCTAGAAGGTGAGGAATTTGCTGGAAGCCATCAAAAAAATAAATCTTAAAAATAGGCCTACATTCTATGATTCTTATTTTCCTGATATGTCACTTGTTTTAATATGGTATGACATTTGTTTTCCTCTCCTTGCACAACACACTACCTTCCTCCATTGAATTCTAATGAGCACCCCTCTCTGACTTTTCCATAATAATACAACCCTTTCTGTAATTTCCACAGGTCCTTCCCCACTCTTTTCGAAATGTTGCCTGTTTTATCTGTCCCATTACCTACATAGGTTACATCATCTCATCATAAAGAAAGGTACGGAATTCCATTTACTTAGTTTGTATCTGTTCATGACACATAGTATTGGTTTCCCATAATAGATTCCTGTGGGATCCCAGACTCGTAGCCACTCTGAGTTAGCACCTTTGTTGACTGCTTCTTGCAATCTGCACTGCAGGTGATTGGCTTATTAAGAAAGGTTTCTTGCCTTCCAATTTCAGGTGTGTTGTAGGTAAACTTTCTGCTAGTTTCCCATATTTACTCAAATGTACCCAAACTGCAGTGAATGGCTTAATATATTATTGCAGAGGCTGCGATGTCCTTGCCTTCATTTTAGTTAGGCCAATTTCAATCTGTGTGATCATGTAAAGTTTTCTCTGGGCTGTCAACTTTGTTTCTGGGGAGACCCTTTTAATCATTTGTTACTTAATTCTTTGTACAAGGACATATGGGTTCATAGGTTGCCTTACAAAACTAAGGTCTGGATACTCCGATTTATGTGGTCTGTCTGTATAGGTTGTGCCATTTTGGTCAAAAGGTCACATATGTCACTTGGGGTCATTCATTGGGATGTGAGTGGTATATGCCCTTTCAGGTGTATTTTCTTGTTGAGCATGTAACCTTAATCTGCCTTTTTCTTCCCAATTTTTTCTTCAACAAATGTGTCTGAGAGGGAATCCTTCCCTTCTGCCACCTTGCTAGCTACTAAAATGCACTGTCATTTCTCAGAATTGCTTTGTTCAGTGGAGACTTGTGACTTGAAGGTTGTGGGTTCAAATCCTGCAGTAAAATTCTTATGTATTAGGTGTTTTGCACTTGGCAGTCACTGACCCAGGAGTAAAAGGCAGAACTTTTTAGAATAGGCTGGTATCCAAGGGGGTGAAACGCATGTCAAAAACCCCCCAAAGTTTTTTCCGTCTGGGCGCTGACATTTTTGATATTGCACGGAATAATTATCAGTTTTGATGTGCTTGTATACACACATAATTCTAATTCGATACAAACAATCCGTCTGTTGGATGTTGGATGTTGTTGGATGTGGTGCTATTGGGTGGTAAATGTTGTCCTCGAGCATGCTTGGGAATCGCAAATTGTGATCCACGCGATCAAAAGCTTTACTAAAGTCAGTTATGATGCTGCTGCGAGAAAGACTTGTTGGTTGATCAGCGTGTCAACATGTTATTTATTAGCTTCGCCAAATATGTGAGTAGTTGATCTTCCTTTGGCATTACCAACTGCCCCTAGAATCTATTTGCTGTTGTAATGTATTCATTAACCACTCAGTTATAAAGATTCTCACCTGGGTGGGTTGCGTTTGGTATGGGGACTACAACCGCACGCTTCCACTGAGGTGGAACAGTTACCCTTCCTGAAAAGAGGCAGTTAAGAATTTGAGTGAGTGGAACACTTAATTCATAAGAAAACTCCCGTAATGAAAATATGTGTGTACGTTTTCGTGTGTGTGTGCAGCGTGCCGTTGCGTAACAGGCTTGCCCCGCTCTTAGGGGGCAAATTTCCCATCTTGGGAAATTTTCCAGAGGAAAGGCGTCTCTCAGAGGGTCAAAAGCCAATTTTTCCCGGTCAGAGGGCTA
>JAMKCH010060879.1:0-15865 GCA_023653785.1 Ophioderma brevispina
TTTTGAAAATTTACGAAATGATTGGCAATCTGGAGGATTGAAGTCCAAAAGGCCAATAAATTAAAATTAAATATTCTTGTAAGCGGGGTAACTATTTTTAGCAACGTTCTTTTATTTTGAGATGTTATCATGTTATCATTGCCAGCACTCTTGTTTTGTTGCATTTCTCATTATCTTAGTATATCCATTCAACATTAACTCTGTAAATTATAGTTACATGTATTATAGACAATACTAATTGTAATAGCTAGAGTCGGCATTAACATTTATCTGACACGATGCCGTCACTACAAGTGTCTATATCTCGGTTCATCTATTGACACTCAGTCATGATCGATCCCTCCGCAAATTCACCATTAACCAAAGCGCTTGTGAGATGTCAACTACTCAAGACGTCCCGAAGGTATCGCTTATTACCATAATACAGAACGGCATGACAATAACGAAAGGAACGGGGTCCCTCGACGTTGACCGTCTGTAGCTTACACTAAGGCATTCCATGCCTTGATTGATGATTGCTATCTCACACGCCGCACCGTCGCTATAGCCTTCGTAATTAATGCTTTTACATCATCTCTGAACTCCCAGCGTTTACTATTCTTTTTGTCGACAGTTTTTTTCGCCGGCATTTTTTTGGTCACTGTTGTTGAACGTTTCAATGGTTTATTATTTATTTGTTTAACGGATTTGTTGCGTCAGTCATACCACGGGCTTTCTCCACGACGACCTTTTAAACTTGTGACGATGTGTCATTGGGGCGCTGTAATACTAAATTCGAGAAAAAAAACAAATTTCTAAAAACGAGTAACTACAAAAAGTTCTCATTTAAAACCATTTAACAAATTCAATGCAGTTTTCGCTCTAGCATTTGTTCATTTGGTCAAACTCTCAATTAAAATCAAATTGGACAAATCTAATTTGGAAAAAATCGCTGATAGTGGTCGGTGTATCATTAAAAATCCCCTTTTAAAAGAATTGTCATATCTGTTCCAATGTGAATAACTTTTGTTTAAACAATTCGTTCCACCGTTTTCACTCACCAGAAAGTGGAACACAATCTCGATTTTTGTGTTCCGCAGTAAACTGGATTTATTTCTCGATTGAAACAAGCAATGAGATGAAACAAAAAATTCCTGGAAAGCCGGGTCTTTTCTCTTTAATGTGATGTAAACCACGATTACTTATGTTGAGATATAATATAAAAAAAAAAATCATTTCTGATTGTAACCTTTTTTTGAGACAGGCTGTAAATTAATTCCGTCATTATAAACTATAGCATCCAAGAGACTTCATTGCTCTTAGATTGCTTAAGTATCTAACCTCGTGTGTTTGAATGTTTTTTGTAATAATCCCTGTAGTCAATCATGATCATTTACATCATAACGTAATCAGAGTAATCGATACATGTATTGCCATCCAAATGGTAGCCATATGGGCTTGGAAATGGCAACTTACTAATTCGGAGAAAAATCCGATCACAAGAGTGTAGAGATAACGTGTCTCTTCTCTTTCTTATGTTTTTGGTAGTTTTAGGCGTCCTTATGGCATCCACATTGGGATATTTTTGTGAATAACGACTCAGTGACAACTTAAGATCGCCTTACTGGGATTCTGGGAAGTGAAAATCCAACTTAAAACAACAAAAATTACAATGTTACTTTACAAATTTCTAATACTTCCATGGAAACTTGCCATTTGCAGTCTCTTCCGATGGAGACTGCACGTGAAAGTCTAGTGTCATTTAGTTTGACTCAATGTCCACCAAAAATATGATTGGGCCAATAGCTATCTGTGAAGCCCCTGGGAAGCTGTATTACTAGAGTGCAAAAGTTAAAATTTAGTATGAGGGAGGGAACAGGGGTGTGGTTGGCAACGCCAATCAGAATACTAATAGTTCAGTGGCTTAGAGCCAAAAAATTTGGGCAAGATCGTGACCCACGCTGATTAAAGCGCCACCTTTTGCACACTTACTCTTTAGGTCACACAGAACATTCTAGAAGGTGGGTGCAAGTCCCTAAGGGGATAGATCATGGTTTCGCAGAGGTCAAAGGTCATATGTGTAATATGTTACGTCCGCTATTGTATTTGCGGTATGATGCGGTATTATATTTACTCTAGTGTCTATATGTTCCCATAACAACATTCAACAATTGGGAGGCACCTGTGGGAGGGGGTTGGGGGGGGGGCTTAGGTCAACTGTGTAACCCAGATGTCAAAGTCAATTGTGTAATCTTGTATTAATAGCCACAGCATTTTACTGGATGCAGTATTAATATATTGTTACATCCTCTTTTATGCCAGTATTTATTTAGAGGAGTATTGTTGTATTCTGTCCCATAGAAACATTGTAAAGGCGAATTCCCAGTCTGTACCTAATTCCAGGGCACGAAGATGCGGTCAAAGGTCAAACACTGTGACACTTGTTTAAATTTGTGTCCTTACAGATATTTCATTGACTATTAGATGGGCACGATGTCTATGTTTCTATGGAATGTATATAGTAAACTAAAGTGTTAGTCCAGCAGCGGAACTGGATTTTCTGTCTTCAACTTACTTATAGCGGTGTTTGTGGTACAGTCAAACGTTTTTGAGATCTCAAGGAATCCATTAAAACCAATTACTCTGACCATTGGGGGCTTACATCATGGTCAATCCAAGATTGGCTGCCAAGAAGGTCGCCAATATGGCCGCCAAATCATGTTGGAGCAATAGAGTTCTCAATACTTAAGTAGTGTTCGTGGTGTAGTCAAACATTTTAAAGATGGTACGGGATCCATTTTTAAAAATGATCTGAAAAAACATTGAGAGCATGATCATGGTCAATCTCAAGTGTGATGCCATAAGGCACCCATATGGCCGCCTAATCATGGTTGAGCTATAGAGTTCAATAAATTAACGTAATTGAGTGTATTTGTACCGTGGCCAATCCAAAATAGCCGCCGTGGATGTTAATCCTACAGTACTCTTATTCTGGTCTCATTCTTATCCCAAGTTACATTGAGTCACTTGTTAAAAATGCTGCGGCATTACAACAACACTGGTTGTTGACAATCATGCGTGCATGTACGCGGCGGCGGTTGTGTCTGGTATGTGTATGGTCAAGAGGAAGCGGGCAGGTATTATACTCTGGTATCTAAAAAAGATTATTTACAAACAAAATGTTATTACCTCAAACATGGAATGAGTCCACGCTGATGTTAAAGGGTGAGCTGGAATGCCGACACGCTGATTTAAACTCTCCAGTTCCCCATTCAACATCTTACAGAATGGAATACTGCCTGGCTAGACATTCCAAGACAAGATCAAATCTCTATTACACCTAAGACGAATTACCCACCTGCAGCATCTCCAAGCAAGGAATGGGTCACTTAAAACCGGATTCGCACAGGAGTCGGTCGCTTCATAGCAATATGCACCGATGGGGGGCTGCCGGCCATCTCCAGCTTGCCAATGTGTCTCTCCATCACAGAATGCGGATCATATTCTCAATGAGTGCCTACATTTCGTACGCCGGTGGATTGGTTTGGATACAGGTATCTCAAACCCCAACCAATCAACATTGAGTTGGCTCCAAAGTTACAAACGCTTTCGCTGCGGCCTCAACGCCAAGCGAAGAAGCGAACAATTGGGACCTACGATGCTAACTAAAGGAGAAGTTACACTGATGTTTTTTCTCGTAATGTTTGTAGTGTGCACGTGTACACAGGTACAAGGAAACCCAGGCGGAGAGCAAGGTGAAGATGGCTGCTGATATGTAGTAGGGATATGAAAGGGCAACTCCAAACGTGACACCCAGGACGTCCACGGGAATAATAGCAGAGATGTTAATGTTATTTGAGGATATTATGAACCAAGGGGGCGGGAAGCAGGATCGAGAAAAGAAAGGGTGAGGAGTATTTATTACAAATAGATGCAGGCAGCACCTGTTCTGCATCCCAGTTAATAGCCTGACCTAGTTACAATGGTCGTGAAGAACCTTAGGCATCCCCAAAGCGCCGTCTGACTGGAGTGGAAAATCGTAATACGGAGAAAGTGATGAGTCAGAGTTGAACCGATGCTGTACTAGGCGTGGATTGTTCCTGGAAATATAGGTGCTGCTGAGTCTAACAGGTGCCGAGCGATTGGATCTCGCCCGGCCAGGGTAGGCACAAGGTGGTGGTGCTCGGAGCACTGGACGGGGTGGCGTTACGGTGTGAATTGTGAGTCTGCGCAAAGAGAGAGAGAGTGCCCCTCGAACTTGGCAGGAGCAAGTCGGATGAGCTCGGGGCGAAAAAAAGACGCGAAAAAGGTTGCAGGAGTTGCTGAGCGAAGCGCGTTGCAGGAGGAGTGCCAGTCAGGGTCGGTAGGAGTGATACTTGTAGCCTTTGGACAAGGTTGGAGTGAGGTACGAAGGTTGAACAGGGAGCCAGCGCCACGTGATTGTTAGTAACTAGGAACCTACGTAGAGGAGATCAAAGCGCTCTTGGACTGGGTTGGAGTGCAGTGCCTGTGTGACGTCTGGAGCAGGAGAGGAGTACAGCTCAGAGTGTAGAAGCGGACGCTAGGAGCTCGAAGGCGCTTAGGGCGTGGCAGGAGCGGCTGGTGGTGAGATGCTCTTGCAGGAGAAGTGCATTCAGAGTCGGAGGAGTTGGAGGAGACGGAGGAAGAATGGAGTGCTTGGACATGTTGGAATGCTGCTGTGCAATTTAGAGTCCGAGGAGCAGCCTTTTCGGAGCTTTCGGAGCAGCAAAGACAGATGAGCCAGAGCACCTGGACGGGTGGAACACAGGTTTGTGAAGTTTAGTGTAGGATGAACACCAACCGCAGTTAGCGGAGTGAGGCGAAGGAGCTCGGAGCACTTGGACAGGGTTGTTTAGTGCCATGTGAAATTCGGAGTAGAGGAGTTACCAATAAGATTTGGTAGGAAGCGAGCGTGGTGAAGGAGCTCGGCACTTGGAAGGGTTGCAATGCAGATGAATTAGGTTGGTACTGGCCCGGTTACAGTACAGAGAAAATGACCCGCTTATTTTAATCTAATTTGTACGTTCATAAGAACGATTATTTTCCTTACTGTTCCTTCGAATACAAATGAAATAATTTATTTATTCTTCAATGTCATGTAAACTTCTTCTTCTGCGCCTTTTATTTCTTGCAACTTACGGTTCGTCTATCTTGCTCTTAAGTAATCTAAACAAAATGATATTTCTGTCTTCTTCCAATATTACATCTTTTACCTTGTTATTTTACCTACCCGTGTGCTCTAGTACGATTTTAAAATCTTAATTGCCCGGAGAAATAACTACAGGGTAGTTTTATACAACAAGCAAGGATACCCACAGCAACTTCCGACAGGTAGGAGGAGCAAACGAGAGTCTGGATTCAAAGCCTATCAGTGGCGCACCAGAGCGTCGGATAGGATGCAGCCCAGAAAAACCAGGGAAAGCCATTTGATAAACAGAAATACTGTTCTAGGTTTGGCTACAAAACCCAGCCACTCCCATTAGTCGACACCTACCGAGATTGCGAAATACCTTGGTTACTTGTTCATATAGATTATTACATTAGAATAAGGCCTCATTTTACCTTTTCAACCGAAAATAACCTTCACATATACGTCTCAGGTTAATTCCTAAAGATCCCACATTAATGGATAGGCACAATGTTATAATTTATGAAAACCAACAACTAATCACTAACTGCAACCCCATCAAAAACAAAGCTGTTCACATACAAATGGAAATAGCAAAAATCAAAGTAAACCACCTTATAAGTTGCTTCATTGGATTACTTGACCCCCAAGAAAAGATGAAAAACACTCTAGCGCCACTCTTTGAAATATGAAGCTCGTTAGCTCAAACATGATTAATCGGCCATATTGGTGACCTTTATTTGCCGCCAGTTTGGATTGACGCTGTGTAAGCTCTCAATGGTGTCATGATTGAGTTTAATGGATCACCTCCCACCTTGAAAAAATGGTTACGACACCACAAACCCATGATAAGTATTAAGTACCTATGCTACAAACATGATTTGGTGGCATATGCCGAACTTCTGACAGCATCTGGCATGACCCTGACAATAAGCCCTCACTGGTCATGTAATTAGTTTTAATGGATTTCTTGACCCCAAAAAGGTTGACCTATACCACAAAAACACAACATAATAAGTTATTAGTATCCTATAGAAGCCATCTTTGATGACCGTTGACGTAAGTTGAAGTGACAGTTCAATGAAGTAAGCTGTCAAAGGTCAGGTAATGGTGTAATGGACTCCTTGGCATCAAGAACATTAGCTACCAAATTCCGTCTAGGTAGAATATGAACAAAAGTATAGCTGAAAATGGGTATCGGCGGCCCATCTTGGATTATGCAATAAGAAGTGTCCACACATTGCCTTAGTGATCCTTCGAGGTTACATGTGTTAAAACATATAAATATTAGTTTTAAACTACCTCAACATGCAATTAAAGGAGCTATTGTATAGCCAGAATCACATTATGGAGATTTGGGAGGCCATTTGAGAAAATGTGGCCTTGTGCAAAAATTGGCACCTACCTTTAATATGCTTCTATGTGACCAAAAACAAACAAGTGTGAAAGTTTGGTGCTTAATCCAGAGGGTAACGATTTTTTCACATGTACTGCACTATAAGAATCAGTACCAACTATTGTCGTAACTTGGATTAGTTGCATATGCTATAAAGAGGGCGAAAAAAAATCCCAGTTACTGAAAAATGAATAATAACGTGTAGGCCTAGGCTAAAGCCCAGAATGGGGGCGGCGCTGATGAACTAAAGCAACACCAATCAAAATACTAATATCAGTTCCAATTACATGGTCGGTCTTTAACTTGAGCATGCAGCATTACGCCTATCGGCTCCATAGCCGTTCACTTTCTCAAACTCGATGATCGGGTCAATAGCCTGCCATTTCGGGCGAGGTTATTGAACTCGACATCGGGTCTATAGCACTTCCTTTATTATAAGTTTCACGTAATCGTTGATTCCAGTCGCTTAATAAATGGAAACGTTGTACTTATATATTCGCTTGCGTGTTGTTACAATGTGTCTGGGTTTTTTTGTATGTTCTCAGTGTTACCAATCAGCCATTTGTTGTCAAAAGCACCCAATGCTGTGAATTTTTTTACTAGACACAACAGCGCTGTTTGTAATTATTTTTAAAAGGGTTTTCTTTTTTTAATTTTAATTAATTTACAGCAACACAAAGTTCAAAGTGCACTTTTTGAAGGTGAAATTGAGTATTTGCGTTTATTTGAGGGCACAAATTTATTACTGTTTTCTTAAATAAGTGCACAATTAAACATGGCGGAAAGCGAAAGTAAGTACGACCCATATGTACCGAAATCACAAGTTGAGATAGTTTATATGGTGTGAGATACTGGACTTTGTCGTGGTTAAGATCTGATACAAAACACTATGAGCTAATAAAAACCCTTCTCATGGCGTTTAGTTCAATAGCTTTCATTCACCAGTACATTTAGCAAATACACCTCTGTTCTTAGTGTTGAAAAACTTTAATAATGGCCTAATTTTCTATCTACCTTTTCAACACGAAAATAATCCTTCAAATATTACTTCTCATGTTAATTCCTAAATATCCCAACTTAATGGATATGCTACAATGTTATAATTTTATGAAAACCAACAACTAATCACTTAAACTGCCACCATCAAAACACTTGTTCACATCCAATGAAAGCAAAATCATTCACCACCCCTTATAAGTGCTTCATTGGATTACTTGACCCCCCAAAAAGATGAAAAACACCTCTAGCGCCACTCTTTGAAATATGACCTCGTATAGCTCAAACTGATTAATCGCCATATTGGTGACCTTATGTTGCCAGCCTTTTGGATTGACCCATGATGTAAGCTCTCAATGGTTTCATGCTTGATTTTAATGGACACCTACCACCTTAAAATGGTTAACTACACCCACAAAAAAAAACCAAAAAACACGCACCTATAGTATTCATTACCATTTCTACACACATGATTTGGTGGCCATATTGCCGAACTTCTTGAGCAGCCATCTTGGATTGACCATGACATGAGAGCCCTCAATGGTCATTTAATTAGTTTTAATGGATTTCTTGCCTCAAAAACGGTTGAACTATACCACAACAACCACATAATAAGTATTAATGTCCCTATCGCACCATCTTTGTGATTGACCGGTGATTAAGCTGTCCAATGGTTATGTAATTGGTTTTAATGAATTCCTTGGCCTCAAGAACATTAGATACCAAAGTGAGAGTCATCCGTCGAGGTCGAATATGACAAATATTAGCTGAAAATGGGTATCGGCGGCCATCTTGGATTTATGCAATAAGAGTTTCCACACATTGCCTTAGTTTCCTTTCGAGTTGAATGTGTTTTAAAACAATAATACTATAGTTTTAACTAACCTCACATGCAATTAAGTAGCAAGTTGGATCGGCCAGAATCACTGATTTTATGGAGATTTTGGCAGCCATTTTAGAAAATGTTGGCCTTGACTTCCAAAAAATTGGCACCAAACTACCTTTAATTGCTTCTATGTACCCAAACAACAAGTGTTGCCAAGTTTTGGTGCTTTAATCCTGCGGTTCACGATTTTTTCACTATGCTTCTGGACTATAAGATCAGTCCAACTATATTGTCCCTTTAACTTGGATGTAGTTGGCATATGCTCTAAAGAGGGCTAAAAAATCCCAGTTACTGAAATTGAATAACTAACGTGTAGGCCTAGGCTAAAGCCCATTAATGGGTGCGGCCCTGAACTAAAAGGCAACCCCAATCAAATACTAATAATCAGTCCAATTACATTGTCTGTCTTTAACTTGAGCATGCAGCATACGCCTATCGGCTTCCATAGCCCGTTCAATACTTTCTCAAAACGATGATCGGGTCAATACCCATTTCGGCGAGGTTTATTGACTCGACCATCTGGTCTCTAGCCACTTTCCTTTTTTAAGTTTCCACAGTACATCGTTGATTCCAGTCGCTTAATAAAGGAACGTTGTATTATATTATTCGTGCGTGTGTACATATGTGGTCTTGTGTTTTTTTGTTTATTTTCAGATTTTTACCAATCAGACCTATTTGTGTCAAAAGCACCCACTGTGGGACATTTTTTTTTACTTCTGACACAACAGCGTGGTAATTATTTAAAGTGCAATATAACCTGGGTATACATACAGCACAAAAAAGCTTCAAAGTTTGCACGTTTGAGAGTTAAAATTGAGTATTTGCGTTTAATTTTGGGGCACAATTTATTACTGTTTTTCTTTAAATTAACTTGCACATAAAACACTGGCGAAAGTAAGTACACCCATAGGTACCGAAATCAAAGCTTGAGATATTTTTATATGTGTGAGATACATGGACTTTGTCCGGTGTAGGATGTAATTAAAACAACACTATGAGCTAATAAACACCTCTTCTCTGGCGTAGTTCAATAGCTTTCATTCACCAGTACATTTAGCAAATACACCCTCTGCTTTTAGTGCATGATTTATGCTACCCAGAACATGATGTCAGATGTGTTAACAGGTGCACATCCAATGCTACTGAACTCAGCCCTTGGTAGATTAGCAGCCTTACTCATAGTGAAAGGTGAGTAAAAATTAAAAATTATCAGACCGAAAGGATTTTGCGGGAATTTTTGTTGTATGAGGAATGTTTTGTCGCGAAGTGTTTTCCAAAAAGAAAGTCAAAACGCTAATTGGCATAATGAGCACAGGCTGTAACATTCGTAGAACAATAAACGTTGCGGACTTCAATTTTGGTATTACATCAGAGACCTGTTCTTTTAAGAGCGATAATTCGAATCGTGATTAGAATTGAAACCAAAACAGAACATAAAAAAACAGGTGTACAATAACAGCAAGAAATAAACAGGTATGTTTGCGAGTGCGTTTGAAGATAAGATATCAACAGATGGAGATGATCTTATGGATAGCGGTAATTTGTTCCAGATTCTTGATCCAACGACACTGAATGATCCGTAGACCAATGTGTTTCTAAGATCTTGGAATAATGAGCTTCTCCAATCTTGTGATGAGTGAAGTCCTTCCCGAGATGATTATATTTATGCATGCGTACGCATTCTTCAAGATAACCCAGGTGCAGCCCAGTCAGGATCTTGTTAAATATATAGAGAAACCTTAATTGAATGGATGCGTTTGACAATTGAGAGCAGTGTAAAGAGTCCATAAGTGTGAAGGGTGTTTACGTGGGAAACTTGGAAAATAATAATACTGGAAGCTCTGTTGAAGGCAATGGAGGTCTGTGAGATCTTTTTTCTACAACCAAGACAGAAGAGCATGGCATATCTACTTGGAGAGCACGAGCTCGCAGGCATTGAGCTTGCGTCCTCCGTGATGGATCTCAAGTATTCTCGACAAGGTCCATAACAGAAAGTTGACTGATTTACAGACAAATGTAACATGCTCAGGACATGGTATATGCATGATCCGCAATCAAAGCGAACACCTAAGTTTTTTTACGTGTGAATCTGAATCTGAACTTTGCGTCGGCAATCGAGTACTATTGTCCGGTGATGATGCATAAAAAATCAGGTTTGGACTCATTAGTTTGAGACATATTTTCCTTCAGCCAAAACCCGGGAGCTCTTCAACACACTTTAATAGTCAGCTTAAAGACGGCCACAGTTGCCAGCACAAGACTTATCACAGGGATCTTGGGGTTTTTAAAAGCATAATTTGGACATCGTCTGCATAACCAGTGAAAATGTACCATGATGCGAATAATATGAGGCACAACATGTTGCGAGTACATGGTAAACGACCTGGGCCCAATTATTGACCCATGTGGGGACAACTGCACTTAGATCATAATAACAAAGAGAAAAAAACACCAACAGATACCATGAATGACAGGCCGGTAATTATGAAACGGACCCATTGTGGGAATGTTGACTTGATACCAAAGTCATGTTCTAGACGATGTAGTGTAGTAAGACACCATGATCAATGGTATCAAAGGCAGCAGAAAGGCCAGCATTAAAAGGGCAGCTTATTTTATCAAGGGCCATCGCAAAATGTCATTTATGACCTGCTGAGCAAAGCCGTAGTTCGGTGGAATGCATATGTTTGTAATTAGCAGATTGATAAATCTCATCGAGATTATTTACCTGCTTAAATGTGCTCAGTGACCTGAAGTGCTGAAGCATAGCAGCCTTCAATAACCTTCCAATGAAACCTGTGTTTGAGATAGGTCAAAAGGTCCAGTAGCCCGGTTGGTCCAGGCAATTACATGCGATACCACCCCGCGATTGGGGTCCCGGTTTGCACTAAGTGAAAAATGAAAGTGAATTAAATGAAACGATGAAGCCAAATGTTTGGACTCCCTAGCATTCTCATTTACAATGGGGTTTATGCTTTATTCCGCTATAGGCTTGATTGATTTCTTTCATCCGGTCTTATACACCAAGGAGCTTAGGTGGGCTCATGATGATTAATGGGTTGGTATATATCACCCTAGGGCCAATTGCCACAAAAACCGGGGAGGAGCTATGAGTACTTACGCCTAAGTCTGTGTAATATCAGACCTAGTACAATGTTGAAAAAGCAGAAAATAATTTCAGCAGAATTTCATACTTATCAGTTTTCAAAGTAGTTAAAAGTCGATAGGATTGGCAGCACTCTTAACTGAAAGCGGTTCACAGAAATTCATGAAGATCAGACAAGAAAAAATCCACAGAAACACAACAAAGCAGAGAACATTATGAGTGGAAGAAGAGCAGTCAAGAAGCGACCAATCAAACCATTTTGTTATTAAGGAAGCGTCAGTCGCAAAATATTTTTCTTTAAAAAGTGGATAGAATCGATTAACTTATTATCTTACCATAAGATTCTATATAATAAGTTTTGGACTTAGAATTTTGTTTTGTAAGCACGCTTTGATTTTCTGTCGTGCATTTGGATTTGAGGGACGAGTGTCAGTACGCAAATTAATGTTTTTAAAAAGGTGGATCAAATCGTTAACTTATATCTTACCATAACATTTTTATATAAGTCAAAAGTTTTGACTAAGAACTTTTTGTTTTGCTAAGCACAGTTTGTTTGATTTTCTGTCGTATTTTGTGCTGGTTGTAATTCTTGAAATTTTTTACATTTAATGCAGCCGGGTAAACTTAATTTGATGAAGAGAACATATTATTTTTTAGGTAGTGCCCCATTATCAAAATTATGCAGAGAGGTCCATAGACGCCTGGTGGCATCAGGCCTTTGGGAGTGGAAGGAGGCAGAGACAATGGCGTTTTGGGGGAATGATGCGGGTATGTGTCATTGGTAATCGAGGGTAACCCTGTGAAACTGCAAAATATAACGGTTTATTTGGTCGAGCCATTTGCCATTGAAATTGTAAAAAACAGTTCTTAGTAGAAACGTTGTGCAATTTGTGTTTAGGTATTAAATCACTAAACATTTGGTTGCCACAATGCCTTAAAACACTTACCATCAAAATTAAACATATTTAGATGTTAAAAACGTTCTGGATATAAGGTGTTTAGATTTAAACAGACATTTCAAAATGGTTTGGAAAAAACCCGTGTGCACTTGGGTATTTCATACGAAATTAGAAATTTCAAACTTTCTGTACCAAAAGATACATTTCTCAGCTTAATCCTTAGGGGGATTATTTTTGATGGAAAGTGTTACATCATGGCAAAAATCAGCAACTTCGATTTCTTAGGGACACTGATATGTGAAATCTCTCGTTGCACTATTAAGTGGCTATCATAAAATCAAATGAAATAAAAACAATTTTCAAAAATAGCATAGGCTATAGGCCACATTTAATACAGAAAACGGGAAATGGTAATAAGGAAACAACCAATATACCGTTCCATAAAATTCAATCAATCAATCAAATCAGTCAGTCAGTCAGTCAGTCAGACAGTCAGTAAGTCAGAGTCAGTCCTCCATCACTCAATCAATCATCCATCAATAATCAATCAATCAATCATCAATCAATCAATCAATCATCAATCAATCAATCAATCAATCACTCATGCCCGCAAATAGAAGTATAAAATTGATAGAAATATATTATCCGCCATCCCACTTCCTGGAACCCAAAGAAGTACTGCGTCGATTGAAATCGATGAAATGTCCACCGAATGAGAGTCATGGATTGAGATTGAAACATACCGGAGGACATACCGGATGAGTGTCGCAGGGGCGGTAGACAGGCCAACACCTAAACAGCAACAGCAAATTCAAAACGGTATCAACTTTCGGGTGCTATACCTTTGTCTCGTCTGAAGTATGAAGTGGCGACGCGCGCGTACACCCAGTGCGCCTTTCAGTTGCAGTGCGCTCGTGCTTTACTCCGCGCGCGCTGAAAGTCGGTCAATGTACGCCCGCGTCGCGCTACTCATACTTCTAGCTGTACAGAGTATAGTCTGTTTTCAAAGACTTAACGGTGGAGGGCGCTCTTACGCATATCGAACGGTTACACCCAGACTTGATAAAGACTAGGCCTGGTGGTGGTCACGAATATTTAAATCTAAATTACCGTTATATTTGGAAATACCACTATTTTGCAGCGGGGTTAACCACTAACCCCGAACGGATTTTGAGTTAATAAATTTTTCTGAATTTTAATGACATTATTAAGCTCTTTGCACAAAGGTTTAAGAGATGATTTTTAAATGTCTGGACCGAGACTGCCATAGCAAATGCACGTAGCCGTTCCCCAATTACCGTTTGGAAATCCCCAAATGCCCAAATCGAGCAAGATCGTGTCCTTACCCCCCTGAAAGTGTCAGTTCCGTTGAAGCAAGTGGTTGTGACACGGGGTCATCATAGTTGACAGTATGGCTGAATCTGAAGATAATCAACATACTCAAACTGTTGAGGAAGTACATGAAAATGCTGCGTGTTCAGGAGAGCAAATTGTAGACTCACAAACCACCCAACACTCAACAGAGGTTCTTCAATCCATTAATGGTCTTCGCGTAGAGCACGGTTTTTGCGATGTGACCATACATGTACAAGGAAAGGCGTTTCAGTTTTTTTTTTTTTTTTTTTTTACAGAAACGAAATGGTAAATAAGGAAACAACCAATATACACGTTCCATAAAATCAATCAATCAATCAGTCAGTCAGTCAGTCAGTCAGTCAGTCAGTCAGTCAGTCGATCGATCGATCGATCGATCGATCGATCGATCAATCGATCAATCAATCAATCAATCAATCAATCAATCAATCAATCAATCAATCAATCAATCAATCAATCAATCAATCAATCAATCAATCAATCAATCAATCAATCAATCATGCCCGCAATAGAAGTATAAAATTTGATAGAAATATATTATAAGAATCCCACCTTCCCTGGAACCCCAAAGAAGTACTGCGTCGATTGAAATCGGATGAGATGTCCCCCGGATGAGATGTCCATCGGATGAGATTGAAACATACCGGGGACATACCGGATGAAGTGTCGCTTCCGTTGAAGCAAGTGGTTGTGACACGGGGTCATCATAGTTGACAGTATGGCTGAATCTGAAGATAATCAACATACTCAAACTGTTGAGGAAGTACATGAAAATGCTGCGTGTTCAGGAGAGCAAATTGTAGACTCACAAACCACCCAACACTCAACAGAGGTTCTTCAATCCATTAATGGTCTTCGCGTAGAGCACGGTTTTTGCGATGTGACCATACATGTACAAGGAAAGGCGTTTCAGGCGCATAAAATAATACTTGTGACATCAAGTGCATATTTTCGCGCTATGTTTACAGCAAAATATAAGGAAACGGACGAATCTGAGGTAAGACTAGAGCCCGGGGTATTATTATAGCCAATATAGGCCTCGATGTCATCAGCAGCCTGAGCAGGGGGAGCCACAAGCCGTTAAAGACAGCAAAACGTGGCTTGTTATTAATGAGGTTGGTCCCGTTACAAAGTCACGTGGAGTAATTGATTATAGGCCAATTCAAGCACATGCGCACTAACACGGGACGATTCCGTCAGTCAACCCACCAATTGCGACGCTACGTTTTGCTATCTAGTAATTAGGGCCTATGACTGAGGGATAGTCTGTGTTACAGACCTTGTTACTGTATTACTCTATGGGAAGATAACTACCGGATACTATCAACTAAAGGGACCAACCAACTTGGTAACAAGGTCTGTGAACTTCAGTCGAAAATTTTCCTCCGAAATAGCCCGGATGTCATAGACTCATGTACTAAGTTTTTCCCTGGTCGAGGGAAAAATATTCCCCTCCCTCTGACTCCCATATTAGGAATGGCTATTTTCCCGCTATTTTCTCTAGCCAATCATATTGACAATTAATGAGGTCAACATTTTTTATTGTCACCCATGGCATAGCAAAAGAAAAAAGTATCGGCACAGTTCCCGGAACTATATGGGATAGTTTCCGGTACTATATTTGCTGAAGGTACCCAAAGCCTGTATCCACTAGCGGGTACTTATTGGGATATATTCCATTAGCTACCCGCTAGTGGATACTATTCAGATACTAGGTATCTGAGTGGTATCCACAAGCAAATGCAAGGTATGACATGTTCCATGTGGTATCCACTAGTATCTGAAAGGTACCCACTAGCGGATATCAGATACCTAATATCTGAAAGGTATCCGCTAGTGGGTACCTTTCAGATACTACATCTGCAAGAGTAACACAATCAAATGCTAAGCATATCACATGATCCACCAGTGGATACTATTCGGATACTTGGTATCTGAAGAGTATCCAGAAGAGGCCTTGAACAAGGAATATGATTGGTCATCTCTTTACTTCCTGTAACTTGATATACCAAGTTCAAAGTTCAACCAAATTCAGAGCTAGTACAACTACTGCCATGTACCACTAGTAGTTTTTTTTTTT
>JAMKCH010060880.1:0-13161 GCA_023653785.1 Ophioderma brevispina
ACATTTTGTCTTACATCTTCTGAGCCAATGGCCCTGTATAATCTGTGCTGCATCTCTCTGCAGCAATAGTCAAAACAAATCCTGTGTTAATGCTGGCAGCACACTGGCAGCATAATTCATATGTGATGTGATCTGGGAAAACCCGCACAGTCGTGCAGGACAATTTCTAAAAAATAAGCACATATCTTTATAAAATCTGTTATATCTGTACTTTATTTTTTGTCAGATTGTATAAGGCATACTTTTGATATGTTTAATCATAGCAAGAATATAAAAAGTTATGGAAACTTTAAATATGGCAAACTTTGGGGTCAATGATAGTAAAAAACTCAAAATAATAAATTTTTCACCATGTGGCGCGTTTTTCCCAGATTGCATCAGTTTTACTTCTTTGACAGCCCTTCCCACCAGTTTCTACAAAAACTGGTTACCCTGTTAGCATAAACAGAAGTTCTAACCTACAGGGGTGTCAACTGCTCTAGAGAGCTAATGCCCGCCCTTCATGCACATTGACTTCAGGAAGGGTATCCAGTCAATTATCTTTTGCTCCCACAAATCCTCACACAGCAGTAATGTGTAAATTTGAGGTCAATCCAGCCACCTCCGTTAAGCGGGGACAAAACCGGATTTAAAATTTGGTTTTACCCTCTACTACTATATCACACTCTATTCATTCATTCATTTCAATTCATTCATTCAATTTTATTCATCAAAAATACATCAAACATATTATATATATTAAAATACAAAAGCAAACAGTAAAAGGATGGAGGAGATGCAATAGCACAAAACCTGAATAACGTTGCCAACCACCTATTCATTAATAAATTACAATTACTACAGTACAAAACCCAAACACATACGGTACATAAATGGACACACCAAACAAAATCATACATACAGGGCTCCAAATAGAACAGAATCATTTAGACGTGATATTACTCTACGATCAATCAAAATATATTTTCCAATAATATTGCAAATTTAAAAGCTAAACTACAAATATAAATTTGTAAAGGTTAAGCAAATGGCACATCAATACAATTTTAAGATCATCTATAGTTTTGCAAATAATAACATATTTTATTTTTTGATTGGATCATTAGGGGAAACTTAAAGTTGAAAGTTTTACACAACAATATTCTACTTTTCTCTTCATCATCATCTTCTGCAAGTATGTTGAGAAGCTCTACTCGGCTCCTGCTACTGGTCTGGGGCTTCTTAAGCATCATGTTGGAATTCTCAAACTTCTGTCATCTGCACTAGCATTGTGTGTGCCCATTTTCCACGAGTCTGGGTGGCAAACCAGGCTGCGCCCTCACTATTGACGTGTTTTGCCATTTGCACCAAACTATGACCTTCTCTTTCAATAACTTGATTCCTCCACAACCTTCATGCCAATGCTGGTAACTCACGCGGTCTACATTCTGTGAAAAAATTGGTCAAAACAGAACGTTTGTGATCGAAACACTGGTGGAGTTCCTTTGGATGATTATGAGCATCTTGGTGCTTTAATTGGGCGACTGGGTGACTACAAATCCCACTCAGGTTTTATTTTTAATTAAGTCTCCAATATAATTTTGGTCTTTTCAATTTTTTTATTTTTGTTTTGTTCATAAATTTACAATGCTGGTAGCCCGCAGAATTTAGTAAAATTTTAGTACAACACCAAGCATACCTGAACAGTGACAAGTGACAAAATGGCTTACAGGACAGTGACAACATAACAGCCTCAAAACATTTACGCTCCTCATAGAATCTGTACTGCTGGGCCACAGCGCCACCTATTCCCCTTCCGCATCGCTAATTGTCCGGCTATCTTAGACATGCACTACGTCTTTTGGACTCCCCCTAGCATCTCAGGCGCTGTGTTTAAAGGCTCTGCGATTAGCTTTAACAAGGAATGAAAAACGGTTTTTGCGGTACCCTTGGATATCGCGAAATCAACGCATCAGTGGTCGAATCTGATGTTAGAAATGGGTTCCTTGGACAAAAAAGACCAATAGCTCACTAGTTTTTGTAAGCCTGGCGTTGCATGCCTTGATAGCAGCAATCGAGAATTGAGCCAGCCTGAAAAGGTAAAAGAAAACAAACATTGCTGTATGGATCGTATTTTTCACGTTTTTTTGTTCTTTGTTTTTTTTTTTTTTTTTTGTCCAAAAATAAAAACCTATAGTATAACTAGTCCACTAACAAAATTATTTAGAATATTTTGGTGCGTAAATCGTTACGATAGGCCCAGGTATTTTGCGCAATCTCCATGTATACCGAATGTACATACAAAAAATCCAAATCAATGCTATCTGACAGAGTTTCCTACCCTCAGCCTACGGCGCACAGTGGGCCGAATCGCCTCAAAGCTGGCCAAAAAACAAAATTGGTCCGATGTGACTTTTTTATTTTTTTTAATGTCGTTAGGGGAAAGAAAACATCCTCAAAGAACACGCTTATTTAAAAATTTATTTTTTTAAGGAATGTTCAAGGGGTCATATAGGTCCGTTAACATGAAAAAGCGTGGCTGTTGCTTTAAAAATGATCATAACCGCCTCACCAAATATAAACACTTCCTTTGACGAGAGGAAGAATAAAGGATCCCTTTTTTAATTGGCGTCAATCTACCACATGATATACACAGATTAAGAAATATACTAATGAAAAAATATGTGTAGAACTCAAGGGGGACAAAATCCCATCCCCCTTTTTTACCAAAAAACTGCTAGAAATTCCCTTTTTTTTTTTTTTGTAAAAAAAAAAAATAGCATAAAAGGTTAGGATTCCTTCCCGTTGATTCCAAAACCCGTCTATTATCTACTATCACCCTTTAAGCCCAAGCCTAAGCTTTCAGTTAATAACTAAAATATGTTTTGCCACATTTGCCACACACTGCATCTTGGAGGTATTTTAAATGCGCCACACCTATGCTAAAAAAGGGGCGGCCTGTTTTAATGCAAGCAATTCACTTGCCGCCGCACCGCGCTGCGAGGTCGGCCACTATTTATAGACCATCTAAAAATCATATTCCGTTTAAGACATTTTCCCAGCAATTGAATAGTACAGATTCGGATAGTTCAAGAGGTATATATTATGCAGCATATCTGTGAAAACAATATTCCCATATGACCGTATTTTATAAAAGGGGAACACGTGTAACTTTAGCTTAAGAAGAATCATGGATCTAAGAGTTATTTCAGGCTTTGCTGAAACTTTGGTACTTCTTGTTCTACGAATAATTAAAAATAAATGCCAAGGTAGAAAAAATCGTGAATTCATGAAAGTTATGCAGCCTTTCTGCCTTCAAGTTCTTTCACTGTAATGAAAAATAATACTTTCATTTTTTTTTTTTTTTAAGCAATTTAATTGCTATTGTAGATTATAAGTATTCTGAATACTGGCTAAAAAATGGTATTCTGAAACGTACGTGAAGGAGAGGGTAAAACTTATCTCAAAGTATAGTATGAAAAAAGGCAATTTGTGAGAGTGGGAAAATCCAAAATAACGCAATTCTTTAACGCGAGGGGGCAAAAGGTTCGTACATTTGTACTAAGACAATGACGAAAATCAGCGCGAACGCCCCAATCAAATGTAAATCATTTGTGGTGCTAAAACATTTCCCCAAGTCTCACATAATCAGTGTACTTTATTTCTTTCTTATGTATTACTCTTATTCAAGAAGCATTAGAAAACGGTATTTAAAAGTTTTTTTTTGTTTTTTTTTTAATGACTTTTGGATTATACCACTGTGTTTTTGTTTTAGTAAACATTGCTTTGATTTTACAACATTTTATGGAGCAAAAAAGGGGGGGGAAGGAAGAGAAAGGGAGGAGAAGAACCATATGGGGAAGGCAGGGGGAACCAGATAAGAGGAGGAAACATTATTTTTGATGACGGTATATATCCCTTATATCCCCTTGTTAGATAGCTCTAAGAGCATTTCCACTACTAAACACAAGGCAGGGGTCCTATCCGTGATTTTGAAAGTGGCAAAATGTCGCATTAGGGATTTAAGGGGTATATATTTCAAATACACAGTTTTTATGTCCTAAACTCTTTATCTGTTTCGATAGTCCATGTTTTAAATTATGGAATTTTTAAGTCTGTTACCAGGGAATTTGATAAAGTCTATTATTTTTAAAGGTTTACAAATAACAATTTTGAATGTATTTTGTATTTATACTTCTAAATGTGTCACCATATACTTCCAATTTCTACTGTCCAAGAACCCCTATCTGCTAAAATAGTCATTTGCTTTTAATGGGCCTTTTATGGATTTTACAAGGATAATGGTGTCCCATCAGAAACAGATTTTGATGACGTAATTTATATTTCTAAATATCTCTAATCAATTTTTCTCATGTCCAAGAACCCTTCTAAGTGTAAAATAGTCATTGTTTTTCATGGGCTCCTTGTAGGGATTACAATGCCTATTATCAATGACCCAATCAGAAAACAGTATTTGATTATGTAATTTATATTCTAAATATCTCCATCAAATTTTGGCTCGATGTCCCAAGAACCCTATATTAAAAAATAGTCATGTTTTATGGACCCTTTTATGGATTAGCAAGCATCTTATTAATGATCAATCGAAAACAGAATTTGATGACGTCATACATAATTCTAGATATTAACCATCAAATTTTCACATGTCCAAAGAACCCCCTACATTGCAAAAATTGTCACTGTTTTAATTGGCTATTTTATGGATTATACTAATGCCTATATTAATCCATGACCAATCAGAAAACATTATTTTTGATGAACGTCATAACATATTTCTAGATATTACCATCACATTTTGCATGTCCCAAAACCCCCTAACTAATATTTCCATGTTTTTATGGGTTCTTTTATGGATTACAATGCATATTATCAATGACCAATCAGAAAACATATTTTGATGACGTCATATATATTTTTTAAAAATACTACTCATTTCTTCATGTCCCCGAACCCCATATATATCCAATTATCATTGTTTTATTCTTTCGCAATCCAATACATTACACTTAATTTTTCAATTGACCATCAAAAACAGCATATTATGACGTCATACAAATTTGAAAATCCTTCCATTGAACTCAGCGGTTCAACAACCCCCTAATATACCTTTAAATTGACCAAATCAACCTTCTAATTTCACAAATATTTTTGGCCACTTTGATTTCAATTCTGGCCCACTGTGGCGGCGGCCGGAAAGTAGTAGTCTGTGTCCACAGACTGCAAAGATATTATCTGCAATTGTACGTTGCGGCGAGAGATTAACGTTATATCAGTCCGTCATAGCGATACAAATGCAAATGAACTAAATCTCAATAGCCCCGAATACGAAGGGGTTCTGGAGATTTTTGCATCAGAGGTGTCCGTTATCTATGTTTTGTTTTCATATGGCTATGTATCGTAATTGTGGCTGAACCTATAGAACCTAGCGAGAAAATTGCACGTTTGTGTCGGGTACTTCGGTGCTCGCAAACACGAAAAGTGAACACCACGGCGGTTTCAATTTACGCTTTCAATTTTGAAGACAGGATATCGTACTTCCCAGACCGCCGTACCTCACCTATAATGACGTAGTTGAATAAACTCCCCAGCGCAGTAAAGATTTGCCAAAGTTTGCCAAGATTCAACAATGGGCGGCGCTGTGTGTCAAGACAACAACGTAATGGTGTGGCCTAAGCCAGCCATTCGCTGACATGTAATTCAGTGACGGCAATGTTGACAAAGGCTCATGTCTACAAATAAGTTTGTTTCGTCCTCCAGCATGTAGTCCAAACCTAAATGCGAAATGCACTTTATTTTTGGTTTTACTTTATATTTAAAGAGAATGAGGAGAATTTCCAAAGAAGCACTCCCCAATTTTTTGTCGAACCCCTGTTTTTTGCATATTTGTAATGCTTACCAATTATTAATCACACCTGAAGTGAATTAGTCAAATAGCCCATCTTTATGTAATGAAGATGATTTAGTATACTTGTTGTTTCAATAAACCTTCGAAACCTTCTCGCTAGGTGGTCTACAACTGCTCCACCAGTGAAAATTTAGAGAAATTTTGTATCCTTAAAAAAATCTCCTCCTGTCACTTTAAAAAGAATTTCCTCCAAAATGGCGGTCAATCACCAAATAGCAAGTCAAAACAGTTGCAAATCATATTGTTCCTGTGTCAAGGATAAAGATTATCTTTGTTTCATTGTGTGATTTTAGGGGTTAAACTTTCTAATTTTAAGTTAAAGCCCCTGTTATAACCCAGTCGCAGCGAGCGATTGGCGTGCGCCATGCTCCAAAATAAGAATTAGGTGGGCAAGGCACTTTTGCCCAATTATAAAAGAGCACCAGGGCATTTAAAAGAAATAAGCAAATTTTTTAGGGCACCAAGGGCAAATAGGGGCACCAGGCAAATTTGCCTTGTAAGTGCCAGGTTTTTTTACCCCTGTGCGCATACCGGATTTTGAGACCAAGATCAGTATTATGCATGCTCACGAGCAGAAATCCGCCTCCCTGGGATTGGAAGTTTATCTGACGTTAAGTTTACTTCGATCCCAGGTTTTTAGTTTACCTGGAGCCCTCTATTGACAGATTGTGGTCATCCTAATTGTCATCACCAAAACCATTTTTGCACTGTTATATGTGGAAATTGTATAGTTAAGACTCCTATACGTGGCTAAGCTTAACAATTTATCAAGAATAATGAGTTTATTGCATTGTTTGTTAATAAAATTGGGATTAAACAAAACAGTCATAAATGGCATATCAACCACTTTTAAAATGCTTCAAGTGTCTTTTTTGTTTTCAACAGAGCAATAGTCATATAAGGTGTTACTCGATCAACACTAAGCCATTGGAGACAAATGGGCATTTTTTGAATTGGGAAAAATTGACTGATTGTGGCTTTAAAGGGCCATTTTGTGAATTTCTATCATCTGAAAACTGTTGGCCTGAGTATAGTTGTATGCCTAACTTAGACTATTTTAAATTCCATCTACTCTGTAAGAAATGTGTAAGATTCAATCATTTTAAATTTTTGTGAATAAGCGTTTTCTCAAGATAGTGTGAACAACGAATAAACTGAAGGTATTGGAAATCACAAAATGCACCTTTACTAACTGACCGGGGTTCGTTTTGCCGACCCGACGGCCCAAATGCAACGAGGGCAATCTATTTTTATTTTTAAAACGGCCCAGAATGCAACGAGATCAAATTTTCGTTCAGTGCATCTCGGCCGTTTTTTCCCGGCAGCAGGAATAAGAAGTACGTACGTCAATAACGGCCCAATCAACGAAAAACACTCGGTCTTTTTCCCCGGAAGGACGCCCAGATGCAACGAAAAACATCGAAGAAAAAAAAAAAAAGCGTCATTTCCCGGAAGACGGCCCAGCTGCAACGAACAACATCGAGCCATTTTCCGGAAAGAGTCCCCGATCTCAACGAGGAACATCGCGTGCGAATGCAAATAAAAACAGGATAATAAATAAATTATAAATAAATAAATATGGCTGCTACTGCACACTGACTGCATTAAATCTGTAGTAAGTTTCTCCAGTCCGTGAGTGGCCGGCTATTACTCTACAATCATGTCGTGCCTTGCGCTATTAATGCTAACTCATGCTCCGGTTTCGTCATGAATAATGCGTTTTAATTTCATAATTAAAAAAAATAGCTTATCGAAAATGGTGCTCTATCACCATTCGAAATCGAAAATTGTCTATGGGCATTTGTCACAGTGTCACCACCTACCGCCTGTATGGAAACAATTGCGCCTTCTGGCGGGCAAACCGTCCGAAATGCAGTGAAAAAGCATCGCGTCATTTTCCCGTAGTTGATCGTCCCAGGTGCCACGGGAACATCGCGTCATTTTCCGGGAAGACGGCCCAGATGCAAACGAGGAACATCGCGTCATTTTCCGTAAAGACGGCCCAGAGCCAACGATTAACATCGCGTCATTTTCCGGTAAGGCGGCCCAATGCAATTAGGGCCAATGAAAGTCCTTGCGCGACAAAAAATAGTTGTTGATCGCCGAGATGCACCGAGAAACCTTTATCGACCGGTACCACCAAACGTTTTCGTTGGCTCTCTTTGCATCTCGGCCGCGTTAGGTTTAATTACTTATGTGTGTTATTCTCCTCGGCTTCGCAAAACATCAGGCTGCGCGTGCAGATTTTGATCTGGTACCTGGGCGGTAGGTGATTGCACATCAGCGCCGTAATTTTTCTGCATCATCATCATCAAATTCATATCATACCAACATCATTGGAGGGAACCAGGGTTGGCCGGTATTTCCCGCACCGGGAAATACCAGGCGGTAAATAACGGTATTTACCGGTAAATAAACCACCACCAGGCATATTTTGGGCAAACGGGAAAATACTGGGAAAACGGGAATCTCACAAGGGACATTTTTCAAAACTTTTTTTCCTTTAAAATATCATGAATATTAACTAACAAACCCAGATAAGCACTTTCATGCAATAATTGACCCAAAGAGAGGGGGGTTATGGTGTTTTCATTTTCCTCACAACTTAGCTATTGGCGCAAGTTTTTGATTTGTAGATTCTTGCACATTTTAATTTAATCCATCATTTCGCTTGACAACATTATTAATCTCAAAATTACTACATAATAAGTGGCTAAATAGCCACAGATAAAATATTCACTAAATTGGCCGGGTAAAGAAATGAAACAGCATAACAGTGTGGGTATCAACAAGTACATGTTTCCTATGTCACAAGTTAGAACTGTCTGGATTCCAAAGATCCTTCACTGCATGGCAGCTTTTATTCTAAATTCTATCATTAATTTCTTAATTTTATCCCAGTGGCCTGGTCCTTTTGCATAAGAACCAAAACCCCCATTTGTTTGTCAAATACTGTTAAGACCCACACCAGGTAGCCTCATCTGATTATCTATTTAAATCTATACTTGTTGTTGGTTTATTATATAAAGTTGGGGATGGAAGACTGTGGAAGTTGAATTTGAATTAACCCTTCAAACATACCCTGATTATCACCACAACATTTAAACGTAAAATGCCGTTATTTGAGGTTTGAACCCCATTAGGTCTTCAAATTGTACTTACATCCTATAGTATTTCCCGGGTATTGACCAGGTATTTCCAGTTATTTCCCGTATTCCCGTATTTTCCCCAATTTCCCACTATTTCCCGCCCAAGGTGGGAAATACTAGTATGTCCCGGGAAATTGCCAACCCTGTGGCGTCCTGTCCGAGGTCCCTCAACAAAGTAAAATAGGGTGAAATCTTGAACATCAAGTTTTAATCTTTAGCCTCAACTTCAAATAGCTCCCCTAAGTCCCCCTATGTGTTTTGGAGCCAAATCATCTATTGCGAAGCTCAAATTTGTTTCAAAAAAACAATTTTACCTGCTTTTTGGTCCACTTTTAACAAATTCCGGCATTGACGCTAGCAACCGCTATCGAGAGGGGCTCTTACCGAGCCTCGATACTCCCACCTTTGATGCATTCTGGGTTACGGATGGACAACTGTGATGGGCTAAAATATAATTCCGTATTACAGCAAATAGCAGTTCGTATCCAGTTATTGTACTGTCGATCTTGATACTCTAGTCCCCCGACTTTACTGGTTCCATTTATGCTCAACCAAACAAATTAGTTCCGTAAACGGCCCTACTCCCTCGTAAAGATTTCAGATTTTGACCAATCAAGAGTACCCATTTGCATCATGTATCGATGTCTTCATCGATAGAAAATGGCGGATTGCTCTCTAAAACCTGTGTTTTTTACCGGGCCATAATTTCCCTGTAAATCGAAGCCCTGCCCTCCTTGCAAACAATTTACCTCGTTTTCTAAGTAATGGATTAAGCTACGTCGATACAGGTAAGAAGGTGCCATGAACAAACTATAGAGGGAGCTTTGTTAGCAGTATCAAGCTGAAAGTGCCTGCACATTCACTGTGTGGATTCATTGAGAAAAATCCTAAAATTGATCTAAAAACTTTAACCTAAATCTAACGTCTAAGAACTTCTAAGAAACCACAGGTACAAGTTTGATTCATGAACTATCCTATCGTGAAACACCAGTGTCACCGGGTCCAAGCAGCCATAAGCACAAAGACCATTGTTGTAGAATTTCAACTTAATCCCATAGCAGTAAATATAAGGAGGTTAGTTTGAGGTCACATACAAAAGTGTAGAGAGTACATACAGCGTACTTTCAAACCACCACAGGATTTTGGAGCTTTTTGGCACAAAGTTTTTTTTTGCCTGTAACTCAGCTCATACTTGGGCTACGTAACTTGAAGGACCCCTCATTTTAAGGAATTAATGTTCTTTTCAAGTGAAAACACTTTCAGATTAAAAAATGACCGTCTAAAATTTTGAACATTGCTTAATACAGTTAATTACTATAAAAATGGACGCATTTTTAGTGGTTTTTTCGAGCCAAAACCTTGAAAAACGATGTTTTTTAAAGCCCTTTTCAAATATTGCCTTCACCTTTTATTTTTTTTTTTACCCCATAAGTTTTATCGTAGATAGCGAAATACAACAGAGGGGCGCTCTAGCCGGCAAGCATGAAGGGATCGAAAAAGGGGCAAACGAAAGCTGGATTCCCGGATGTAACTAAACAGCGTGTAAGCTTGCCTATTGGCACGGGAACTCAAAAAAACGTTTCCAAATTGGAGTCCTGGTATTAAATCAAAAATCACAAAAAGAAAAAAACCAACCAACCATAAAATAATTATATTATTACACCTTATAATCATGTAAAAGTCCCGAGATCAACACGTAAGGGCGACTGTTTTGGGGATAAGTAGCGGACATTTCTTTTTGATTTTTCATGATCGCATCTGCCCTGCTGCTAGTTCAGCTGCCGCCCCGCCTTGGTCCGTCCTGTCGTTGGTTATCACACATTTATTTTAAATATTCAGCCAAATATGACACTGTGTAAATGTAAAAACAGAAGTTTCTATTTTTCCTACATAAATTAGTTGTAATTTATTTGTAATGATGTATGTTGTCAACAGAAGCTACAGAATTGAGACATGATCTATCCACCGGCAACGCAAAATAATAACTCCATGTGCACACTTGCAGGCGGCCGACTCCGTCGCTTCCACTGTGACATGGAACATGGTAAATGCATTCGTAATGTACACACTTTGAAACCGTGATCGACAAGACAAACTTTAAAGAATTTTTAAACTTGAGGTAGGCCTAAACCAAAAAATAGCTTTTTCTGATATGGTTGAATCGAAATTATAGTTATGAAAACGAAGGTGGGTTGATAAGTCTAACAGTTCCGTGTGCGATGAGCGATGTGTGGGCCGTGATTCAAGCGGCACTCGATGACCAAGTTTGCCTCCCGTGTCCGGTGTATCTCAGATGCGTAGTTCCACGAAAAGGTCTCTTTTCTTACTATTATTATAAAGAAACTTCAAATATCAAATTGTTGAAATTGTAGAATAGTCGGCTGCTTCATTATACTGTAATGAATGAAATTGTTATTTTTAATGTACACTGGGAATTTGGGTTTCAGTAGTCAAACGCCATGGCGGCTGCCGCAACATCTGCGTGAGCAGCTGCAGCTGACGAAAGTGTGAATTTTGGGTTATTGGTGAGGGGGGAGTAATTTTGTAGTTTGATAAAACAAAGATTACTTGCATACCTTATGGACAACCACCTGGGTAGTTATTATCATCATTAACGGAAAACAGAAGGGAAAACAAGCAACAAGAAGGTCGTTCTACCGTTCGGTTGATTCCTCATTAACAGTGCACGAAACAATGATGTCTCGACGTGTGTGATGCTCTTGCCCCTTTTTCGGCCCCATGTCCTTTGCGGTTTCTATCTCCGATAAAACTTTAATTCCTAATAAATCGAAGCCCTGCCCTCCTTCCAACGATTTAACCTGTGGAAAAGATGAAGGGATTTATTAAAACTTGTCGGCTCTAGCTAAAATCTGATGGAAAAGTAATTTCTATGATCGTGGACCCCAATAACAGGATCGCCAACATCATCTCATGAATGAACATCACATTTCCTGTCATAACTCATGCCATGCACACATGACATGTGGATGATCCTGGCATGCCGGAAAGATTTTGTATTGTGCACCACCCAATGAAACGGCAGCCTCAACAGAATACTACAGTTGAAGATGTGGTGGCAGAATACTAAAAATTATCCCTGCATGCTTGGCAATGGCAAGGCATGCCCTGCATGCATTATCAATATCATTCATAATGCATGCAAGCATAGATGTGACATGGTGAGTGCGGACTGCAAGTGTGATGTCTTCCGTGAATGTCAACTAATTCAGCTCAGGTTGCCAAGACAGCTTCATATAAATGCCTACGAAATTGCCACTTATTGCTTGTGTTCACAGTATATTTTGTGGTTGTAATTTGGTTTTGGAACGAAAATAAGGCAAAATGAGTCAGCTTGCATTTCTTACACAATCTCATGACTTGACTTGCGGGAATCGCCATTGGTGTTACAACCTAAGTTATCGGAAATATATAGATTCTCAGATAGAGTTGCAGTACACTAGCTGCAGTTGGCCATACATTGCATTGCCATGGAAAAACGGATGCTGAAAAGAGATTAAATTTACCACGCAGCTTCCTGAAAACTAACCACAATCCCTGATGATGTCAATATTGTTGTCGGAATGAGATCGAGAAGTTTATTACTGTAAACTAACATGTTGAAGGAGCTCAAGTGATATTGGGGAAACTGTTCTTCACACGAAATGAGAATAAAATAGAAATAATATTTCTTCTGTTGTAGGAGGGACAGCATTGGTAAGTCGTCATGTACTTGTTATGCTATTCTACTCGATCATAGGCACACAACTCACAACTTCAGGCGCCTCACGGTCGCAGTCGTGTCATAAACAAGCTATTCCTTACCCTCCTCTGAATACTGGGTGAAAGATTACTGTGTTGAATAGGAAAGTTCAATTATATATGAACAGCAGACCTAATCCTTTTACTAATCATTCAACTATATATGTTGTGCATTTTGATATTCTCTCAATCACCTTTCAAGAAAATTTTAATCCAGTAACTGGACGCAGGTCAACTCGGCCCTCAAAACATTCTGGCCAAACAACTCGGACCCAAACCAACTCGGCCCCAAACCAACTAGTCCCCAATCCCTAACCAACTCGGACCCAAACCAACTCGGACCCAAAC